>ML685874.1:4613966-4656335 GCA_007922175.1 Pelusios castaneus | reverse complement strand
TAGCCACATCTGAATTTTTCAGTGTACCTGGTAAGCTGCACATTATATATATATTTATATATATATATATATATATATATCTTTATTTTTAACTTGCAGTTCAATCTAGAGTATAATGTGCAGCTTACCAGGTACACTGAAAAATTCAGATGTGGCTACATGGGTTTTCTTTTCTTTTAACCCTCATAGGAGACAATTTTTAGTCATTTATATAAAAAATGTTCTGGGCTAAGCTTATATTCATATTCTCCCCAGAAGCTGCAAAATAGTGTTGGAACAGTATATATGTTTGTTGGTAATTTATAATTGAGCAGATAAGAAAAACACTGATATCTTGGCATTTTCTTTTATCTAATATAATAACAAAAATGTTGCTCTTTTAAAACAATACATGTTATATTCTAAGGTGGATTCTTTGTCTTGTAATATACTGAAAAATACTTAAAATATGACTGAGATACTGTTTAGAAAGCCCCAGCTACTTACCCCTATAACATCTCCTCCTTTTTTGATACATTAATTAATGTCTTAAAATATAAACATCTTTACGGAGGTTTTTATATTTGAAACTATTCAATTAATAATCCCAGTTGAAATCAGGAGATGGGATCCATCTAGTTATTGCTAGCAGAAATTAGTATCCTCACTTACTTTTTTTCCAGCTGTGGTGTGCTTAATATTTCCTTCTGGCTCAATTTCAGTACCTTTCTAAGAGAGAGACCCCTCATTTGGTGAAGGGCTAGGATCTGAACTGTAGGAATTAAAAAGCATCTTAAATTACCAGAGAAATAATGATTGTGGGAAGGAGAGATGGAAAGGGAGTAAAAGGAACAACTTTTGAGTAGAACATAGTTCAGATGACCTCGGAGTGCATTTGATTTTGAGAGTTATTTGTTTTTATTTATCCTGGAGAAAGGGGTCTAAATTAATTTGTGCCAAAACATGTTAAATTTTCAGAATCGAGTATATACATGAAAAAGAATCAGTCTCACAGAAGAGAAGAAAAAGATAAAAATGATATTTTAGGTTATCTAGTTTGTCACCCTAGCAAATTGCAGAGTAGTTCCCAAACAGTCCAGATGAAAATGAGTAAAGTCATGTCTAAAAATGATTTATCAGTGAGTATATGTTGGCTTTACTATATAATTCTTTTTTTTATCCTTGTACATAGAACTGTGCCAATATGTTTTAAACAGTAGTGGCTCAAACATATAGAGTTATCTTCTGACCTAAACGCTGTACGGTGTAAATGGGAAACGAGGGAGGTTATTAAATATCATCTATTAGAAATAAATATTTTAAAATCAACAGGCCTAGATAACTTGCACCCAAGGAGTTCCAAAAGAGTTGACTGAGGATAACTTTGGCCCACTGATGTTAATTTGTTAACCTGACCTCAGTCCCACCCAGGCAAAATAATGGAAAAGCTGGAGCAGTATTCAGTGAATAAATGGCTAAAGAATGGATAGACAATTAATTCGGGTGCATGTGGTTTTATGGAGAATAGGCCTTACCAAACTGATCTTCATTTTTTGATGAGATAACTGATTTGGTTGATAAAGGCATAGATTGCATATATGAAGACTTTCATAAGACGTTTGACTTGGTACTATACTGTGTTCATATAACTTTTTCAGGGTGCCGAAATATTGGAGCGGGTGCAGTAAAAGATCAAAAAAACTGAGCACTGAAGAATATATCTTAAAGTGAGAGCCTTGGAGCTCAATCTGCATAGTTTCTATAGAGTGGATTGAGAGGTGTCTGGATTACAGAATATGAGAATCTTCATTGGGAGAAAATATTGGCTATTAAAGAGCTCCTTAATCTAGCAGAGAAAGGCATAACAAGAGCCAGCCAAAGCAGAAGCCGGTTAAAGTCAGTTTTGAAATAAGGAGCACATTTTTAAAGTGAGGGTGATTAACTATTGGAACAAACTACAGTATAAATGGTGGATTCTCCACCTCCTGATGTCTTCAAATTGAAACTGAAAGCCTTTTTGGAAGATATGCATTAGTCAAGGACAAGTTATTGGGCTCAACACTGGTAACTGAGTTAATTTCTGTAGCCTGCATTGTATAGGAAGAGAGACTAGATAATTGAATGATCCCGTCTTGCCTGCTGCTCTATACATCTATAGCTTCCAGATGTATACCAGGGGTTCTCAACCCCTGGCCCGTGGGCCAGAAGTGGCCTGTGGGACTTTTTTAAATGGCCCACGCTCCCCTGCCCCTGGATGGGAGCTGGATTGCGGATGCCCGATCCTAGCTCGCTGCTGGGAGCTGGGCTGTAGCTGCCTGCCTTTCTCCCTCCCTTTCACGACGCTGGGCTCTCTCCGGTGGCAGCTGCCAGCAGCAACAGGGACCCCTGGAGAAATGGGAGGGAGGTGCTGGCTGGTTGGCTGGGAGGAGCCAGGGTCGGAGCCCGCTGGAGAAAGGTGGGCCAGGGTTATGGTAGAGCGAGCCTCTTCCCAGGTGAGGGTCCGATGGGGGTGCCCTGTCCTGGTCCACAAGCGGGGGAGGACATCCTGGTGGGGAGAGACCTGGGTAGGAGCTGGCATGCGGGGAGTGCATCAGCACTGGGGGAGACAGACCGGCCTGGTTCCTTGGGGGCCCGTCTGGGCCAGGCCCAGTGGTGGAACAGGTTCCGGATGTTCATGGGCATCCAGCCCTTTAATTAAAAAAAAAAAAAAAAAAGACCCACATTAAAAAAAACCTTTTAATTTTTAAAAAAAAAAACCTTTTTGGCTCAGCGACCAAAAATATAATTTTTACAAACCTTAATGGCCACCAGTCTATTTAATTAAAATTTAATATGAATTTAATCAAGTATGTTTTAATTAATTAACTTAATTAATTATAAATGAAACAATCTAAACTTAATTAATTACATTTTAATTAAATAGGCTGGTGGTGGGCCTTCAGGGTTGTAAAAATTATATTTTTGACTCTCGAGCCGAAAAGTTTGAGAACCCCTGATGTATTCAGTTTTCACCCTTAAAAAGTGTATACTTTAGCATTTGCATAATTACCCATAACTTCCTAAAATGAGGCATATGTGCCCATTCTGTGTATAGACCTAAAAATAGCTAATGCTTTTGTTGGGCTAAAAAGCGGGGAGCTTTCCCTGAACTACTGCTTGAGAAGCCAGTCCTGGTGAGAAGTATTGGCATCTGTGGCTTCTTAGTCTTCTGTGAGGTGGAACTGGTAAGTGTCAGAAATCATTTCAAAAAAGAAAGTGTGGGGGGAGGTCCAAGGTGGGGAGTGAGAGTAAAGTATTGCTTGGAAGGAAGAGGAGGGCTTTCTAGTTTTCTGCTGTCCCATAAAACTCCTGAATTTGACCTTGGCTAGATAAAACACCTCAATGAGGAATTAACCACTCATCTTGAACACAACAGAACTGTCCTACGAATCAAGGACTCTAGAGTTGATATTTTTTTTTGTTTAGTTGCAACTGGAACCTTGGTCAAAGAAAGCGGCTCTGTGTCTGTGGAACCTTGGATTAGACTGAAGGAGATTTTGTTTGTTTTTCTTCATTGGGACCAGTGGTCAAAGAAAGAAGCCCTTTGACTATTTATTTCATTTGATTAAAACCCTCCAGCATAGCGACCCCATCTTACTTCCTTACACTTATATATGTATGTTCCTTGCTTAGTTTATCTTACAGTTTTATTATTTATTGTCACAGTATTATGAATGATATTATGAAAAGGCTATTGTTTGGTGGTTAACTGGCAGATCAGATGACAGAATTTCTTTTCATTTTTAGAGTCATTTATAAATTATTGGCTTCCAAAAGTGAAAGTATCTGGGTGCAGGCACTGAAGGTACTGGGATATTTTCTCAAACACCTTGGTCACAAGTAAGTATACTGTCTGAAGTATTTATGGAGGTATATGATAAATTATTGTTTTCTTTATTGTAATCATTTATCATTCATAACATGACATCTAGAGATTACTTAGAATTCAGTGTCTGAGTAATTTGCAAATTCTGTTGTATTTGTAGTTACACAATGAGGAAGACAACCTAATTCTCAGATTAATTTGTTACAAAATAGTAATTTCAAAATGTAAATTCATTGTCCAGTAACTTTTTTAAATGGTTCATTCAGTGAAAATAAGTCTTAAACCAAAAATGGTTTTTAACTCCTCTCCCCCAAAAATCAGTATTACTGGTTTTAATTAAATGTATTGTTCTCATATGACTATTCATCTCTGCAAGTACAGCGCATATAAAACACAATGTTTTATGGATCATTAAAGATTGTTGATCAGCCTTTTGAATTTTCAGTTGCATTAGCAGTTATCATTTGGGAGGTACTACATGCAACATTTTGAAATGATGATGGGAATAAATTGAGGAATAATAAAATATTCTTATATAAAATTAACTATCTATGCTATACAAAAATGGAAGAAACAGCAAATGAAGTATGTTAATGGTGATAAAAAGTAAATATAGAAATAAGATGTACAAAGTGAAATGATATGCAGCAGTGACATTTAGAATGAGTCGGTGTCATATAGACAGATTTTTTATAGTCTCCCAAATGTTATTGACTAGTTCCGATTTATTTCTAAAGTGCTGCTTTATATTTTCAAAATGATGTCCATACACTGAATAATTAATCCTGTGAACACCCTTTGAGGTTCAATAATGTACTAATCCTGTTTTAGAGATGAAGAGACAGTGACAGATATGTTAAATGACTTGAATGGAGTCGCACATGTGCAACAGTGACAGCAAGCATGAGAATTCAAAGAGTCTCTGGTAGCAGGCCCTTTTCTTAATCAGCTAGGCTACCTTGCCTCCCTACTCTCTTTTCAATATATTGTGGGTAAAATGTGTCAGGGCATGGTAAAATACTATCAAAGAAAATTATATGATGCATCGGAACCAAGCACTGAGTTACTTGACTAGTAATATCTTTGTATACAACAGTCAATTTTTCATCACTCCTTGTATTATTGTACTTCATACATGAGTCACAAAGTACTTTAGATTTTGAGTTGCATAACAAAAAGAAAAAAGTTTTAAGGTGTGATTTTTTTTTTCTAGGATAATTTTAATTTGGATTAAGATTGCCAGTGATTATGACTGACAAGAATATATGTTCTTTTTTTCTTGGAGTGAAAGTGTTACCTACCTTCAGTTTTCAGTATTCCCTGAAATTTCAAGATAGGACTTCAGGAAGACTAAGGAGGCAAATTTACTAATAAACGTGATGCATTTAAAGCAAGAATAAAGATTTTAGCTCAACTTGATGATTAATTCTGACACTTTGTAGATGGTTATTGACTACTTGTACAATTGAGGTATGAGGAAAAAAGATATTTGGAGTAAAGAGTGTTTCTAAGATTTCTGTCCCTGGGAGTAGTTGAAGTCTAATTTAAATAAATTTGTTACGGTATAAGACGCAGAACCAGTGTAGTGTGTTTTATTCAAGAGCTTAGTCTTTCAAAATGTTTGATATTAGGAGGTTATGGTCTGATGAGGAGCAGACATGAAAAAGAAAAGTAGATAGATGGGACTTGAAGTGACATCCATGGCTGAAACTAGCAATATGGTATTGCAGAAAGATTTTGTAGTTTAAGAAAAAGTATTATGATTAATTCTATGATGGAGGTGCTTAAATTCCAGATGTGAGAGAGAGATTGTGATTAAATAAGTAGGTAGCAATCTAGTACAGGATATTTGTAGACACTGATTTTGCATGAGGGGTACTAAGATAAAATGATCAATGGTATACACTCACTTAATTGAGACATAGTTAATTGTGGAAAAGATGCCCAAATGGAATTTATTCTCAAGGGATTCTTTATCAAGTCTAAATTGCTGTTGATAATCATATTTGTTCTTTGAATTTGCATTCCATCTGAGGCTCTCAAGAGGTTTTATAAATATTACTGAATAAAACCTCAAAACAGTTGTGTTAGACAGTATGGGTTACAAATGGGTGAAGAGGCCTGAGGATGTTGTGATTTGTCCAGTAACTGTGTTGTGACGAATCTAGTGAATTGACTACAAATTTATCCTTCTGCTAATAAATCAATGGCAAGCTCTCTTGCTTCACTGGAACACTTATAGGAAATGAAGAGTGGGATTTTCAAAAGCTTTTGGTGTGGAGTATGAGGTGGTAAGGGGCATGGACCAATGGACACTACTTGCAAGTATTTTTCAGTCTCAGGTATTATGGAGTGCAAGCATGTCCATAGTGGCATACAGAATAGGGATTAGTTATCTCAAGAAACCATTAATGTTGCTTTCCTTTTTCCTGAGTTCTAATCCTGGTTTTGCAACTGGTTCACAGTGGCCTCAGACAGGTCTCATCATCATTTTCTCATTGTAAAATGAGAAAATAATTGTGTGGAGATAAACTGGATTAACATTTGATACTTGGCTAATACAATGATAAGGCTCCTAGAAAAGAGCTGAAAAAATAAATAACTCCATTCAGGTGTATGTTTTGGATAATGCACAATTATTTTTAATTTTACTGTGCAGTAATGGAGGAGGAGCACAGATAGCAGTAATGGAGAGGGAGCACAGACAGATTCTGCTGCGAAAGTGGGGGTGCAACTAGAAAACTTTACTCTCCACTGATATAGAGCAGATCAGTGTAGATGACATGATTGTCCCTTCTGCCTTAAACTCTGTGGCACCCTTTCTTCTAAAACATTAGTTGCACAAGTGTAGTATTCTGTAATACTTTTCTTCCTACTCTAGTTTAATAGCCCCAGTGGTTCAGTATACCTTTATCAAATTTCTATGCAAGTTCTCCGTTGTCAAACAGAGCTTACAAACCTAGTTAAAATATCCCTATAGTACAGTATACCTTTTATTTCAATGAAGAGCAGCACAGCCTTCCTTAGGAGCAAGTCAGCAAAAAGGCAGTTCACCATAAAGCCAATATTACTCTGAACATATGTAGTCTATATAAGCCATTGTTACTCTTCTGTACTCTGTCTATAATGTGTTGCATAAATATGGCTTACTGTGTTCTCTTCATATAAATGACTCATGAGCTCTTTGCTATACACAGAAGAGTGCATAGTACTGCCCAATATTACACATATATTTAAGGTTGTTGAAATTAGTATTATATTTAATTATTTTAGAAATGCTGTGATATGTAATTATATAACAAAATACTGTATTGTATATACACAAGAGGCAGAGCTAAGATTGCATTTTCTGACTCCTAAGTGGTTAATTATTTTCATATTTTATTTGTGTAAGTAACATTTTTTAAAATCTGAAAAAAATCATGCTATATAATATTTATTGTAATATCTCTTTCAAAAATTGATAGACATATATGCAGGGACATGCACATAAATTTAACTTGGACTCGTAGACTATAAGGTCAGAAGGGACCACCATCTAGTCTGGCTTCCTGCACAATGCAGGCCATAAAACCTCACTTATCCATTCCTGTAATAAGCCTCTAACCAATGACTGAGTTATTAAAGTCCTCAAATCATGATTTAAAGACTTTAAGATAGAGACTCCCTGAGGAGGTTGGGGGGCAGGGTAGGGAGAGGGGAGAGAAACGTTCTGTGCTTCCACAGGAGCTCAGTCTTCCTTTCCTCCCTCTTCCTTGTGCCGGCCCCAGAAGGGGCTTGATCTTACCACGGTAGCCCTGGGGAAGAGGAGTTCTGTGCCTCTGATGATTATTGGGAGGGTCAGTCCCCTGCCAGCACCCCTTGTATGTGGTCCTCAGTCTACGTAAACAGTTTAAAGCACAGCTATTATAGAAGTCTGAGTTTGGCTTTAAATGCTTTTTGGTAAAAAGATGAAAAAAAAATCTTTACTTCTGTGGTTTTGCATCTCCTTAAAATTTTCAACACATCTTACATTTTGTATTTTTGTGTTCTTTCCTCCAGACGAAAAGTTGAAATCATGCATACCCATAGTCTTTTCACTCTTCTCGGTGAGAGATTGATGCTGCATACAAATACAGTGACTGTTACAACATATAACACACTTTATGAGGTACAAAATACTTAAATGGGCAAATAATGTTCTTGGTTGCAAAAATGTTCATAATTAGAAAAATGATACGGTTCTATGAATCTGTATTTAAAGGATCCCAATCTTTAGGTCACTATGATGTCATTAAAAATCTTAATTTTTAAAAGATCCTCTCTGAATCAAGCAAAAACTTGTGTTTATTTATAGTTTTTCATAAGTATTGTTATAATTTTTGTGACTTGTTTGTAAAACTTTACACGCATTATAGATGGAACTAGAAATGATCATTTTATTTAGGTTGTTAAAATATTTCCTTTATAAAAGAGTCTTGTAAATTTTGAGAGCTTTTACACCTTCTCTTTTTGCAGCAGGCCTTCAAAATTCAGCAGGAGAAATCCCTGGTGTTATAGAATGCCTTAACTTTTTTTGTAGTGAAAGTCAATTTGGGTTTAGTTGAGTTGTATGTTGTTGAAAACTTCCATTTTCCTTCTCTAGCTTGTATTGTTGGCAATATGCCAAAATAATAACTGAAGATGAACACACTAATTTAAGGCTGGTCTCATGCTGTTGCCAAAACAGCATCAGCACGCAATACACTGAAAGCCCCAGAAGTACGTAACATTGTTATGCCAAAATTGCTGATGTAGAGAATAAGGGTCTGTTTTCTCCTGACAGCCTCCTGAGACCCGCCAAAGGTCTCCAGTGTTCCAGACCCTTACCAACTGGTCCCACAGAGAGTAGGAACCTTACAACTGTTGGTACTGGGCCTTGGGGAACAAATAGTATGGTAAATTAGGTTGTGTGCAGGATTGCTTCATTTGCTTTAGAAATGTGGCCTCATGCAGGTCTCACCATCCATTTTCTCACTATAAAGTGAGAAAACAATTGTGGCGATAAATGGATTAATATTTGACACTTGGATAAAACAATGAATAGGGCCCTAGAAAAGATGTTGAAGAAATAAATAACTCTATTCAGGTGGAGGTTTTGGATAATGTGAGGGGTCAACTCATAGAACTATAAAACAGAATACTGAACAGCAGCCGTGTTCTCTCAACACCAGCCAGCCCCATGCAGTGAATGAGGCAGGTATCCTGTGAAAAATATAGTACGGGATCCTATAACTAAAGACAATATCTTAATGGGGTACCACACAAGGGAAGCAAATTAAGTGTGTAAACAAATCCTTAATTTTGCCATTTCCTAACGTGTGCTTAATTTTGCCTCCTAAATAACTTTATATGATCACTTAAAAAGCTATATTAAAATGTTATGTGCATTTTCATTCTTTTTCCTCTACTTGGCTCAGATTTAGCTGGTCCCATAACACTGTGAAATTATGTGTTAGCCTCTTTAGAAGTGTATCATCTCACTAGTACCAGACATAAAAAGAAGATTTTTAAAAAATACCCATAGTCAAGTTTAGAATATTTTCAATGGGACAAAGGGGGACAGGGACCCTGGCAGGACATAGGGGCAGGGTGGGGAAGCCCTGGAGGCCCCTAAGTCGACTTAGGGCTACTCCATGTCTACACTGGCTTAAGTCGACTTTCTAAAGTTGACTTAAAATGAGGTTTTACTGCTTACGTCGACTTAAGGAAAGAGTAGATGCAGAGTGTATGCAAAGTGTAGATGCAGAGTAAATTAAGTCGACTTAAGCAAGCTTAAGTCGACTTAATTTACAAGTGTAGATGCACCATTAGTTTCTTGTGCTGCTTCTTAGAGATGTCTTAGAGCTTAAGCCTTAGAGCCTTTCAAGTTTGTTACTTTAAAATAAGAAATGGTCTTGAGCTACAAAATTAGTATCTAAATTTCAAACATTCCAGAATTTGGTGTTATATTGATACATAGTATCTTATTTTTATATTGTATCTTCATAATACTCAAAGCTCTTTTCCTAGGAAGTCAGAAAAATATTCTGCAGTAGCTGTTTGGATTTGACCAGAAAGTAAACCTCTTGAATGTAATTGCTTTTGATTTGCTGTTCAGGCTTTAAACACACATTCTTTTTATGAAGCCAGAGGGACTTATCAAATTTCCATTTTGTTTTCTTGTGCCAAACTGAGAGGGATTTTTGTGGTTGGCACAAAAACCGTTCTGTTTTTCTGTACAACTACAAAATAAATTTTAAAGTTTGATGGGATTAGCCATAGCAATCTCCAGATGGAGGTGGGGGGAGGAAAAGAATTTGCCTAGTTTGAGAGAGTCGAGTTAGGATAACTGAACTCTTATGTGTCATATAATCAATTAGATCTATAACAGAATACTACTAATTTTCTGTTTAGAGTTACAAGCATGCACCAGACACAAAAGGGACCTTGGATAAAGTGTGTCTAAATGTGCTCAGTTCATGAAACGTGGTAGTTGACTTGAAGCATTCTTATGATCTATAAATATGATATTGGCTAATGATGATCCTGAATGCAAAAATTGTAACAATTATACGGTCCTGAAATTAAGCTAAATGATACGCTGAAGACTCTTTCCTACTACAAAGTAGTGTCTACGTTTCTTTGAAAAAAGTTGAAACTAGCGCGAGTGGCTGATCTAAAATAATGGAATGATATTAGAAGATTGTTTCGAATGCTTTCAGGTATCATAATTACATGTAATCAGAATTGAGATGGAAGGCTACATGTTTTTTTTAAATGTGTCCTTAGACTGATTGATTGTATTGTAAGCCTTTGAGATGAAATTTATTCTGCTATCCCTTGTAAAGTGCCAAAGACATCTGGGATGTATTCTAAATGATTGGAGGCGATAAAAGGATTCTGTGTAAACATTCATTCAGAAACATTAAATGTTTACAACTGGAACAAGCTTGGTTACTGATTGATAAATGAGTTAGCCATATTTTGAAATAGGATAGGGGTCATTAGTGAACTGATTGTATAAGAGTGATATCTGCCCAGATATGTTTTGAGTTCTCAAAACAGAAAGAGGATATGTAAGTCTCATAGACTCTTAAGGTCAGAAGGAATCAATTTGATCTTCTAGTCTGACCTTTTGCACAATGCAGGCCACAGAACCTCAGCCACGTACTCCTGTAATAAACCTCTAACCTATCGCTGAATTATTAGTCTTCAAATGATGGTTTAAAGACTTTAAGGTACAGAGAGTCCACCGGTAAGTGATCTGTGACCCCATGCTACAGAGGAAGGTGAAAATCCCTCAGAGCCTTTGCCAATGTGCCCTAGAGGAAAATTCCTTCCCGATCCCAAATACAGCAGTCAGTTAAACCCTGAGCATGTGGTCAACACTCACTAGCCAGACACCCAAGAAAGCATTCTCTGTAATAACTCAGAACACACCCATCTCAGGCCATTTTCATATCTACCACCAGTAGTCAAAGATCAGTCAATTGCCACACTAGGCTGTCCCATTATACCATCCCCTCTATAAATTTATTAAGCTCAGTTTTGAAGCCAGCTAGGTTTTTTTGCCCTCGCAGCTTCCTTTGGAAGGCTCTTCCAGAACTTCACTCCTCTGATTGTTTAAAAACCTGCATTTAATTTCAAGTCTAAACTTCCTGATGACCAGTTTATATCCATTTGCTCTTGTGTCCACATTGGTGGTGGACTTAAATAATTCCTCTCCCTCCCTGGTATTTATTCCTGTGATGTATTTATATAGAGCAATTATATCTCCCCTCAGCCTTCCTTTGGTTAGTCTAAACAAGCCAAGCTTTTGATAAGGGTCTGTACTGGAGATGTCCTCTGTTCTGGAGAATTTAAAGTCCATAAAGAGTCTCTCAGAAGAATACAAATAGAGCTGATGGAGCAGAATACAAGCTAATTGACAGTTTGCACCTAGCTATCATAGGAAAAGTAACCCTACCTATAAATAAAGCTATCACATAGTTTATCAAGAACCTGTGGCAAACTTTTTAATCTGTTCCACTGCTAGCTGAATTAACAGAATGCAGTTTCCATCCCAAGGTTTTGAGTACTTTTGCTTGTATGCTACTGCAGGATCACTAGTAGTAGCTGCAATAAATGAGAGGTTTCATCAAGACCAGGGATAAGGGTATTCCCAAAGAAAAGGATACAAAAAGCCAAGACCTACAGTAGTAGAGACACAAGGTGGGGGAGGTACTATCATTTATTGGACCAACTTCTGTTGGTGAGAATAACAAGTGTTCAAGACCAGAAGAGCTCTCTGTAATATGAAAGCTTGACTCACTCACCAACAGAAGTTGGTCCAGTAAATGATGATATCTGACCGATCTTGTCGCTTTGGTAACCTGGATCAACATGGCTATAACACTGAATGCATCCACAAGAAGTACTTATCTTAGTCAAATGGAAGCACTTCTGTGTTTGGGCCTCCACCTGTACTGTCTTAGTTCAGAAATTTTTAAATCAAATTTTGAGTGTCTTTTTCATTTTTTGGAGTCATATCTAGCATTCATCTCCATGAAATTGCCCCTGATTGCAGTCTCAGTATTTCATCCTTGTATCAATGGTAGAACTGTTTTTTACTGACTTTATCATTCCTCAAAGGTCTAGATGGACTGTTCCCATATACAGGATCTAGTGTCACTTTGGGACTTGGATTTAGTCTTCTCTGCTTTTGTTGGCCCTGTGTTCCAGCCTTTAACATCTTGTTTAATTCTGCATCTCTCAGCATAAGTGGCCTTCTTAGTAGCCATCACCTTGGTAAGGAGAGTGGGTAAACTGAATGCTCTTGGCTGGATGGGTTCATGAGCTAGATCAGGGACGGGCAAAGTACGGCCCGCAGGCTGTATACGGCCCGGCTGACTTTTTTATCTGGCCCGCAGAGCTGCTCGTTTGTTTTTGTTTTTTTTATATAAAGAAATGGCTCCTAAGCAGTGTTCCCTCTAAGCTGTGCGGGTGCACGGCCGCGCAGCGGCCGTTGCAACCCCCGCGCAGCATTGAGGTACCCCCGCGCAGGTCGGCAGCCCCCACCGCTCCCTGCAGACTCCCCGGGCTGCGGCTTTGCCGCGGCAGACCCAGCCTGAGCCCGTCCTCTGCGCTGGCCCTCCCCGTCCCCAGGGTGGAGCAGGCAGGCTCAGGGCCGGGGCATGCGCGCGTGCCTGCCTTCCTGCCGCATGCGGCCGATGCAGCGGGGTGGCCGCGGCTGGGGCAGGCTGCCGGGCTCCCACCCACCAGCCGCTTCGACTTCCCGGCCCGGGGCCAGGGTCAGCCTCTGGTGCCGGGGTCTGCTTTGCCCTGCTGGGGCCGCATTCGGGTCCCTGCCGCCAGCGGCCTCGGCTTTTTTCTTTCTTTCTTTCTTTCTTTTTTTTCCTCTTCTTTCTCTTCTTTGCCTTCCCTTTTCTTTCCTTCCTTTTCTCTTCTTTGCCTTCCCTTTTCTTTCCTTCCTTTTCTCTTCTTTGCCTTCTCTTTTTTCTTCCTTTCTCTTCCTTTTTTCTTTCTCATCTTCCTCTTCCTTCCTTCTTTCTCTTCCTTCTTTCCTTCTCGTCTTCCTCTTCCTTCCTTTCTTCTTTCTCTTACCTTTTTTTCTTTTTCTCCTCCTTCCTTCTCTCTTTTTTCTTTCTCTTCCTTCCTTCCTTCCTTCCTTCCTTCTTTTTTAAAAACCTTTCTAAAAATTAAATTTCAATTCAAAATTCATTCAAATTCAATTAAACACAATTAATTAATTCTGGTCTACCTTGAATTAAACTAAACCTTTAATGTTACAAAGTTTAAATTTAATTTATATTCACACAAACGCCCCATCCATCTGCTCTTGGTCCGGCCCCCGGTCCAATATATGAACCCATGGTGGCCCACGAGTCAAAAAGTTTGCCCACCCCTGAGCTAGATGGACCATTGGTCTGATCTAGTATGACTATTCTTATGTTCTTAGATATTATCCACTTACCTCTGCATGAAGGGAAGACACATTTGTGAAGAAAGCAGTCCTAAAGTTCCTATTTCAATGAGACTGAGCTCCACTGCCTTTGATAACACTTTGGGGGTACCCAAAGTATAAGAGGTGTAAGCAGGTAATCAAGAAAAGCAGTTACTCATCCTTTCATAACCGTTGTTCTTTGAGATGTATTCCGTAAGTCTGTTACACAGCCCACCCTTCTTCTCCATTGAGCTTTTCATATGAGGGAACTCAAGGAGCGGTGAGGTGGCTCGTCCCTTTATTCACTCCTCTCTAATCAGGAGGAACCAGAGATGGGTGGGGCCAACGCTACAATACTTAGTGTGATTTATATATGCAGCATAGCTTAAGAATAACAGTTAAGAAAGGGTGAGTAGTTACTTTTTCCTCTTAATTTGGTCCTGCATTAATTTGTAAGACAGCTCTTAAATATCTTATTTTGGAGATTTAACTAAGCATGAATATCTTTAGGATGCCTTTTCAAATTATTTTTCTGCAGAAAGTTGCTAAGTCAGCATACTAAGGAACTGAAGTATTGGGATGAGGAATTAGGAGGGAAACGGAAGCCATGATTTTTTTTTTTAATATTGGTGATTGAGGCACTGTCATTTGAAGCACCACATAGGATATTTTAGGCTACATCTATGCAATGAGCGAGAGGTGTGATTCCTAGTGCAAGTACATCCGTACACTAGCTTTCATCTGAGTTACTATGCTAAAAATAGTAGTAACCCTGATAGTAAGGGCAGCAGCAACAGCGGCATGTGATTGCTGCCCCAACCTGTGTAGGTACTTATGTAAGGGTTCCTGGTGGGTTTGTACTCAGGTGGCTGAGAACAAAGCCCACTTTTAAGGAACATGCAACATTATTTGTGGTCATTATTAAATATTAGGTGAGAACAACTTTAACACAGCTGCCAGAATTTGAGGTAGTTCTTTGAGTGGTATCACTATGGATGCTCCACTTCAAGTGTCGGCATGTCCTCACATCCTCCATCAGAGATTCTCTTAGCAGTGCTTGCGGGGGTTGCATATGTGTCATCCCTGTCTTGTGGAGCCATCGGTACCTCAGTTCCTTCTCAATAATCTGTGGTTTGAGACAGAACCTTCAGCAGTTCCTACTTTTAGTTTATCTTAATTAGATTAGTTTAGTCGATAGTTTCTTATCTTTCCCCATTTACCCAGTTTAAGAAAAATGTTTTTCTCATAGCACAGAATAGTTTTTCCCCTTAGGGATCCTACCATTATGCCCAATGCACCAGGATTTAAAAGATACATGCCCCACATTGACACAATACCAGCATCAGATAAACATCATCAATGCATCTGATGTCTGGATGAGAGACATGTACCCCAAAAGTGTACCCATTGAAAGAGCTTAAAGGTCCAGAGCCAGAAGAAACAGAGATCTCCAACTTAAACTCATTTTGATGGAAAAGTCATTGAGACCTGCTTCAGACCCTGACCAGGAAATCTCATGGTCAGAATCCAAAAGTGCTCAAACCACAGTAAAATCTTTGCAGAAGAGAGCCTTAACTCTGCCACAGAGAGAACCATCAAAAAAGAACAGCTCACCAGCAAAATCTCTGTTGGCAATAACAATAGTGCTAAGATTGAGTACGTATTGTGCACCAGGTTCCTCCATTATAGCACTGACGAAAAAAGCATCACAGAGACCAGTTTCATAGGTCAAACCATCACCAACTAGCTTAGTGTTAATGTCAATAACGACAGCAGTCATGTCACCGACCGTGACACTGATTCGGACTATGGCACTCACAGTGGTGGCAGTGCCAATCTCAACCTCAGATCCAACTATAGCACTCACCTCAATGAGGGCATCAATGACAAGTGTGATAGTGAGACAAAAACACACTTTGAATGACATTATTGCCATCAGAGAAAAATATGTGCAACATCCACACCAGAGTTGCCACTGTTTGGCACAGATACCTCCCTAGAGCACATCATACCTGATGAGTCTTTCTGCCATGCCATTTTCCAGCAGGGATGAGGGAGAGAAAGGAGTTTTCTCTTCCCAACTTTCCTCACTTGCCAGACCAACTCCTGAATTTCCAAAGTATAGGTTGCATACCAAACAGCATAGACAATCTTAATATGGGCCACAATGGTTCATGGCCACCCATAGCTTTCCCAATGCAATGGCCCAACTGGGATACAGGTTTCATCTATTCAAGGGACAACAGCTGACCTCCAAGCCCATAAGGGACAGAACCATATTTCTATCACAATCTGTTATACCTTCTTTCCGAATCACCATCAGAAACTACTGAAGGGAGAAAAGTACCGAGGAGGAACTGTCACCTCCAATTCAGAACTCACCTTCTTCATCTGATGAGGTAATACCTCCTCCTCCTCCAACTGCAGATGACTTCAGACAGTTTCAGGAACATTTTAAGAGTGGCAGAAATATGAAAATTCCCCTTGAGGAGGTTACTGAAACGCACCACAAGCTGTTGCTAATTCTTCACACGGCTGCCTTGTCAAAAATTGCATTATCAATTGATGAAGCATTCTTCGAGCCAGCCAGCAACATCTGGCAAACACTAGCAACTATTCTATTCACTAGTAAGAGGACAATAAAAAAATCTTGTGTCCCCTCTAAGGGTAAGGAATTTCTTTTTACCAACCCCTGTCCTAACTCTGTCACTGTGGAGGCAGGAGATCAATGGTGCAAACAACTGCAACATAAGTCTACACCACTGTAAAAGGTTAGATCTATTTGGATGCAAAACGTGCTCATTTGCTATGCTACAACTACATGTAACTAATTACAGTACATTGCTCTCAAATTATGACTACAACAATTTCTCAAAAATCATGGACTTTATTAATGATATTCTGGAAGAGAGCAATTCAGATAATTATAAATGAAGATTATCTCTTCGCTAGGCTTCCTTCGCTGTGGCTGACACAGCCACGAGAACAGCTATAGCAGTGGTCATGTGCAGGGACATCATAGCTCTGCTCTGCATTCTTGTCAAAAGATCTACAGGCTGCAATAGAAGACCTACCCTTCGATAACCTGAAACTCTTTGCTGCAAAAAATTGATGAGGTCCTTTGAAGGACTCATGAGCCACACTGCACACATGTGATATTTACACACCAGCAACAAAGAGAAAACAATACAGGTATCATCATATCCTTGCAGTTACGAATAGTACGCTCCTAATAAAGACATTATGAACCACAGTGCAATAAGCAAAAATAACAGCATACCCATCAACAAATCTCAACATCACAACTGTCCTCCATGAAACAACAGTTTTGAAATCTTGGTCAAAGGTCTGAACAACCTCCACTATCCAGTGCTGACAACACCAACTATCCAGTTAAGACATGCACTATGACCTTTCCAACATACATGAGTGTCTATTACATCGGACAAATGGGCATTAGAGGTTGTATGCTTAAGAAATTGCATCCCATTTATCTCTACTCATCTTCTTCCCTGTTCCTCTTCAGGGACCCATCTCACAATCACCTGTTACAACAAGAACCATTTTCTACTTCTAGGTGCTGTAAGAACATGTATCCCCAGAAAACAGAGGTATGGGTTTTTGAGCGCACTAATTTTTAACCCAAAAGAAAAACAGGAAATGGAGACCCATCTTGGATCTCCGAAGCCTGAACACATTTGTAAAGGTAAAATTCAGGATGATCATGCTATCTGCTATAATACCAGCACTGGAATGGAAGCACTGGTTTTCAGCCTTTGACCTATAAGATGCATGTTTCCATGCAACAATCCACCCAGCACACAGAAGATTTCTCAATTTCTGCTAGGGAATACCTCTACCAAAACAAGGTGCTATCCTTTGGCATTTCCACAGCACCAAAGGCATTTTCAAAGATACTTGCTGTAGTGGCAGCACATCTCAGGCAAGACAGTAATAATAAAACTGTATCTAGATGTGTGCCATATAAAAGCACACAATCAAACACAAGCTATTTAACATACTGTCACTTTTTCAAGACCTATGATTAAAAATAAAAAGTTCACTTTGAATTCAGTACAACTGGAATTCACAGGCACACATTTGCACTCAGTGATTGTCAGGGTGGTGTTACCAGAGAACAGGTTTCTTACCATAACCAATTTAATATTGTAAGTGAAAAACAGCCTGAACATAACTGCATACATCTCTCCAACTTTTAGGACACATGGAAGCTAATACATTTGTAGTGCATTATGCACACCTATAGATGCACTGTCGACAGGGATGGCTCACAACCATCTGCAAGCCACACAAACATGTGACAGATGACAGAGCGCAACAGCAGATACCCTCAGCAGACAGTTTGGTTGAAACCATGAATGGGTGCTAAAGGACATGATCCTGCAAGACATTCTTCAACAATGGGTGCTCCCAACCTTTGACCCCTTTGCGACACTGTAAAATAACAAATGTCCTCACTTTTGTGCAAGAGCTGGTCTTGAACCTGATCAATGGAGGATGCTTTTCGCCTCAGGTGCAATGCAGATCTCCTTTATGCATTCCCACATATCCAAGTAGTTTCCAGAGCCATCCACAAAATGCATATCAGCATGGCAAGGGTAATTCTGATAGAGTCCACATGACCCAGACAAACCTGGTATTCTTATCTACTTCAGATGTCCGTATCCACACCTATCGTGCTTCTACTCTGCTATGACTTTCTGTCACAAGACAATGGTTGGATTCTTCAACTAAATCTAGAGAAGCTTCACCTGAAAGCCTGGCTCCTACATGGTTCCATCATGAAGGATTAAACTGTTCAGAACAAGTTAAGCACATATTAGTAAATAGCTGAAAACCAACAATATGAAAGACATCTTAAAAAGTAGCATAGATTCAACATATGATGTCAAGACACAAACTTATACTGCATCTGCACCAGTCCATCATATTTGAACACATCCTAGGACTAAAGAAATCAGGCCTTTCAATGAGCTTGATCAAAGTTCACTTGGTGGCCACCACCACCTTCCATCATAAAATTGATGACATCATACCAAACACCTAACAGGAAAACTTTGTCATGGGTATTCAGAAGGTATACCCAGAAGTGTGCACCCACAGTACTAGGGATGTGAACGGAGCCCTGCGAGGTATTACCAAACCTCCATTTGAGCCCTTAGCATGCAATGGCAATCGTCTATGCACACTCCCATGAAGGTTGCATTCTTAGTATTCAATACATATGCCTGGATCGGTATGGGAGAAATTAGGGCACTCCTGTACCCACCTTACATTGTCTTTTATAAGGATGAAGTCACTCTGAGATCTCACCCAAAATATACCCCAAATCACCTCAGCTTTTCACATAAATCAGCTGATACTTACCCAAATTCTTTCCAAAAGATACATTACATACCTTTGATGTCAGACGTGCACTAGTTTTCTAATTAAACATAATAAAACCCTCAGAAAATCCTTTAAACTCTTTTTTGTATCCATCGCAGAATGAGCCAAAGGCACAGTCATCTCCACACAGAGATTATCTAAAAGGATCTCAGGATGAATTGATTTATGATACCACCAAGAGAATGGGCAAACCTTCCAAGGGCTCAAAACACATTCCACAAGAGCAATGGCTACATCTATAGCATACCTTATAATGTACCAATTGTAGACATATGTGGAACAACTACTTGAGCCTAGGCGCATACTTTTACAAAACATTATGCATTTGATCAGGTGTCCAGATTGGAAGCATTGATAGGCCTAACAGTATTGCCATCTATTCACCCAAGTAATTCTAAAGTGCCTTCTGTCAAATGAGGGTCACTTCTCTATAGTCATCTGAAACACTCATGGGGACACCACTCAAAGAAGAAGAGAAGGCTATTCACCCTATACAGTAACTGAAGTTCTTCAAGGTGTGTTTCCTTGTGGGTGCTCCACTACCCACCTCCTCCCCTCTACTTCAGAGTAAGGATTTGATAGTAGGGAGGGAATAGAGGGGTTTTGGTCATGTCTGCCAGGTGAGGCTGTGAGACAGAAGTGTTGCACGTATAAGTCAGACAAGCACTGTTGAAAGAAGCCTCACATTGAGGATGTAAGGATGCACCAACACATGAAGTAGAGCATGCACAAAAAGACTCACTTCTCAAAGACCCTTAGTTAATGCACAGGGTAAGTAACCGTCTCTTACTATGACTTTGTTTGGGAGAGTCTGGATTCTAGGAAAGATGCAACATAGATTCAGGACCAGTAGTTTGATTGACAGGAGAGAAAGCAGGCCACTTGCCTAGCTGCTGAAAAAGTTCTGACGTACAAGTATTTTGTTGTTCTAGTTGATAGAGAAATTTTAGTTGATTATTAGTCAATTTATTCAACCTCAGGAGTAGTTAGTTTGTCTTTAGTTTTCATAGGTGGGAACATTATTTTTATTTCATTTTATATCTATATTCTACGTATAGACATAGACTTGTAAGTACCATGTCACTATGAATAATACAAATAAAAGATATTTTTAGTAAAGAAAAAAATGCATCTTTTAAAGTTACCTTTGTGTTTACATGTTTGCAGGACTGGGCTTTAATTTGTGCTATTAATTCAATTATTTGCTCAAGGTAACAGCATACAAATGGCCAGCTGCACAGCTCACTTTTCAGTTGTGTACACAGTAACTGTGATTGTGTGCTGAATCTCAGTTATACATGCACTTGTGCATATGCCCTTTTATTATCTTTCATATAGGTTTGATTTTTTTCTTCATATTGCTTAGTCTAGATGTTTTTTAGAAAGATGTGCTTGAAATAACTTTTAAAAAGTTTGAGCAGAGTTTGTTTCATGTTCTGTACCTCTATAAAATCTATTGAACATACAAAGTTTTATTTCATGTTTGCCATATGTTAAGTTTATGAATGACTCCAGATTTGATTTTGAAGTCACTTAACACAGACTCTGAAGTATAACCATATGTGGGTGAAACCTAGTTTCAACAATGCACAGTAAAACTACATAATAGCTTGCATATCACTAACACTTAAGAGAGCAAGAAGCTTTTATGTTACAAAAGTAAAATGTATTTCCTACACTCCAACTAACCAATTTAGTTGTCAATATCATGAAGCTTTGGTATAGTAGAGAACATTTCCTCTGATTTCAATACAGTCCCAGAGAGACCTTTTGTTAGATGAAGGAAATACGTAGTGTTTATCTTATATAACATAAAGCAAAGTATTTATGAAGTTCAACCAGGGTTATGGTGGCTTGTTTTTTTGATTTTTGTACTTGTTACCTACCAACTTTTAAAATATTTTCTTACATTTTCTTATCACTATCCTTTAATGAATCTTAAATTAATTTTATTATACAAGTTTATTTAGCCACCACTGTAGCTCAGTAGCCTCAGGTCAGTTTTTCCAATTGAGATTTGTACATTAGTTATTTGAAGTTCGTTACATAGTTTCATCAAGCAACATTAATTTAATACTGCTGCTGAAAGGTTTTAGATTCTCTAAAAAATTCTCTCTGTATTGAGCCAT
This sequence comes from Pelusios castaneus, assembly GCA_007922175.1. NCBI lineage: Eukaryota > Metazoa > Chordata > Testudines > Pelomedusidae > Pelusios > Pelusios castaneus. The sequence continues at coordinate 4,635,010 of ML685874.1, read as the reverse complement.
ATATTGTGTAGCTGAATATAAATTGCTATTAACTGTAGTTTTCTTTAATTTAATTTAATTTTCTGTATATAGGTCTGTATAATTAGAACTGGGAAAATGCACCAAAATATGAGTTTTGCTTGTTTTGGTGTCATATGAAATCTAAAAGTCCAAACAAAATTTATTGCCTAAGCTTTTGTGGGAGAAATCCCACTTCTTCAGACACTTGAAAATGGAAAACTTACAGTATGGGGGAGAGAAATAAATCCAGTGAAGTGTGAGTGACAGGTCAGGTCAGATTTTTTCAGCAGATCGAACAAGTTGTTTGGAGTCAAACTGTGTGGAACAGTGTATAAGAAGGTTGGGAGCTTGACAGAGGTGAAAAATTTGCTGAAATAGGCTGACCTGTACCTGTCACTCACACTTCACTGAATTATTTTCCCCTCCCATACTGTAAGTTTTCCATTTGCAAGAGTCTGAGAAAGTGGAATTTCTCCCACGAAAGCTCAGGTGATAAATAAATTTGTTAGTCTTTAAAATTGTCACAGGACTCCTTGTTTGTTTTGCTGAACCAGACTTACACTGCTGCCCTTCTGAAACTTTATAGCTAAATAGGCACTTGACCAACACATACTTTAAACCCTCTATCTTCCCAATAGGCTAAGGTTTCCACCTGCCCCTTATATGTGCGTAAGTGTCTTCTGGGGGCAAGGACATGGGTTATTGGACATGGGCTGTTATTCTAACTATTTCTCAATCTTGTCTGTGATAGGAAATTTCTTGCCCATCTTACAGGAGCTGTCAACAGTGTTTTCTTTAGGATAAACTGGGTGCAGGCATTTTTATCACCACCATATCATATAGCATCTAAGCATAAGAAGAAGATGAACCAAGATTTTAAAAAATGGATATCAAAAGTCAGATTGTTCAGTCTGTATTTGAACACCTTTAATAAGTGGCCTTATTTTCAGAAGTGATTTTGGAGATGTGCTGAATATGAGAGGGGAAATAGGGCATTCTTTCTGCCCAGTCGTGGGCCAGTCTTAGCCTTCCTTATGATATATGGCTTTGAATCAGAACCTGAAACCATTATAGTTTTTTGCAGCATATGGGTTGAACTGATGGACATATTCAAAATAATACCATTACACAAAAGATAACCAAGATTTCATTTATAAAATGTTCACATTTGAGAAATCTATCTATAGTGTAAATATGTGAATTTTTGACATTCAGAGGAGATACTGAATTCTAATATAAATCTAGACAGTAAGGTGGATTGGAACTTCGGGGTGGGGAACTTTGACATTAAAAACTGTTATAAAATGCTCATAACTTGCTAAGAATAAATTTGTTTAAGATACTAAATGAAAACTTTATTCCTTACATTCAGGATTGCTTTGTAATTAAAATCAATGTCTTCCTTTGCATTTTTATATCAATATTGCTATGTTGCTAAAGGATTTTTTTATTAAGGCCTAATGCACACACTGCTCCATTGTTCATAATAAACTCCAGCACAATAAAGTGAAAGAAAAATTTTCAGTTTATGCTATAAAATCAATAGATGGTAAAGAAAAATATTACTGGTTTGTTCTAGATTTTGACAGAACAAGTATGCACTCAAGTTGTTCATAAACCACATCCAGAGCCAGATTCGACGGTGAAAATTCAGAATCCAAGTAAGGAGATTGCATTATGTTTTTTGGGTTTTTTTTTTTTTCAAATTAATGGCTAAGAATTGCTTGCTTGCTTGCTTTGTTTGTTTGTTTTAAAGAAAGCATTATTTCACATTACAAGAGAAGTTAATATTTTGAGTACTTGAAAGAAAAATAAATTTTATTTAATGCTTTTATTATTTCAACAGCTGTTTTTTGGATGGGTTTTAAAAATGTGTTATGTAATGTATTTGCTTTTTTACAGTGATTCTTAAGGTGGTTGCAACATTATTAAAAAACTCCACACCAAGTGCTGAGCTGATGGAAGTTCGACGTTTGTTTTTATCTGATATGATAAAACTTTTCAGTAACAGTCGTGAAAACAGAAGGTATGTAATAAATAAAATATTATTTCTCCCAGTAATACAAATAGGTCTCCCATTGACACACTCCATGTTCTTAACATTTCGTAAGAAATTTTGGATAAAAGTCTTTAGCATTGTATTGTGCAGTTGTACATACTGTGCAATAAATGTGATTAACTACGGCTGTTCATTTAATTTGTTTTAATCAGTGATGGATTTTTTTTTGGTTCACAGCATAGTTTAGTTAATGTTTTAAGATCCTGAAGTTTTTAAAAAGTGCTCTATTAATATTACATTGAAATTCATAGAAAAGAGACTATTTTTTAAAAAAAAATTCTGTTTAACTCATCTGAATTTAAATACTGAAAAAAAAGTTGAATTTCATTTGCCTATATTTTGACCTAATTATTCTACTTTAGATGTTTACTTCAATGTTCGGTGTGGCAGGACTGGATGTTTTCTCTGGGATACATTAACCCTAAGAACTCTGAAGAACAGAAAATCACAGAGATGGTTTACAACATCTTCCGTATTCTCTTGTATCATGCAATAAAATATGAATGGGGAGGCTGGAGGGTCTGGGTAGATACTCTTTCTATAGCACATTCCAAGGTAAGAAGTTGTTTCTGGACTTTCTGTTGATCCCAATATCTCCCCAAAACAGAGTCCAGTAATACAATAAATACAATGTAAAATGATTTAGTGCCATCTTGTGGATAGCATTGGACATGAGAGATTAGCATTTTTCTTTATTAGTATGAATTCTTTGCTGTGAAAAGTTTAATGAACTATACATTAATTATACTATTGATTTTTCCCCTAAATAGAAAAATATATATCTTTATTCTGAAATTATGTTCTGTCATATTCCATTTAAGGTCACCTATGAAGCTCACAAGGAGTATCTAGCTAAAATGTATGAAGAATATCAACGGCAAGAGGAAGAGAACATAAAAAAAGGAAAAAAAGGAAATGTGAGCACTATCTCAGGCCTTTCATCTCAGACAACAGGTGCAAAAGGTGGAATAGAAATTCGAGAGATAGAAGACCTTTCACAAAGCCAAAGCCCAGAAAGTGAAACAGATTATCCTGTCAGCACTGATACCAGGGACTTGCTCATGGCTACCAAGGTGTCAGATGATGTGCTTGGAAGTTCAGATAGACCAGGAGGGGGTGTACATGTTGAGGTTCATGATCTTTTAGTTGACATAAAAGCTGAAAAGGTAGAAGCCACAGAAGTAAAGCTTGATGATATGGATTTATCACCAGAGACTCTGGTAACTGGAGAGAATGGTGCCCTGGTGGAAGTGGAATCCCTTTTAGATAATGTATATAGTGCTGCTGTTGAGAAACTCCAAAACAATGTCCATGGTAGTGTTGGTATTATTAAGAAAAGTGAAGAGAAGGATAATGGGCCTTTGATAACACTGGCTGATGAGAAAGATGAACCTTCCAATAACAATACCTCATTTCTTTTTGATAAAATACCCAGCCAAGAAGAAAAACTTCTCCCTGAACTTTCCAGTAATCACATTACTATTCCAAATGTACAAGAGACTCAAATGCATCTTGGTGTAAGTGATGATCTTGGATTGCTTGCTCACATGACTGGTAGTGTAGATATAACATGTACTTCAAGTATAATAGAGGATAAGGAGTTCAAGATTCATACAACTTCAGATGGAATGAGCAACCTTTCTGAAAGGGAGTTAGCTTCATCGTCCAAAGGATTAGAATATGCGGAGATGACTGCTACAACACTTGAGACAGAGTCCTCTGGTAGCAAAACTCTACCTAATGTTGATGCAGGAAGTATAATATCAGATACAGAAAGATCTGATGATGGTAAAGAAGCAGGGAAGGAGATAAGAAAGATCCAGACAACTACTACAACCCAAGTAAGTTAGAGGTGCTATAATTATATTGTTTGTGATATATATGTATTTGGTGACAAGATAATTAATCCAATCACAAAAGTATCTACTCAGGGCTGTGACCAAGTTTTAAAGGCATTATCTTTACCATCATTATATCAGAAATATGTCTTGCAAACTCATATATTTTTAAGTGGGTGGTCCCAGAGCAAATATAATGAATTTTTTTATGATAGTTTGTATAAGAAAATCATATTTATCGCAGTTATAGAAGCCTATTTTTAAAACTGTACCCGAGAAATGTATTCTTGTTGTGAACAATGTGATGAATGATTATACAAAAGTTTTTGTCATAAGCATATAAATTCTATTTTCTATTTTAATGTTAGAAATGTTTTATTTTAACTTAAACTAGGTGGATGAGATAATATCTTTTATTGAACCAATTTCTCTGTTACCAACAGAAGTTGGTGGAGTAAAAGATATTACCTCATCCAACTTGTCTTTCTAATATACTCTAATATACAGCTACAACCACCCAGTATTTTACTTAGGCTTTTCGATAATACAGAGTATAATAAAATATAACTTCCAGTGTTTCTTCAGTGTTTTTAATGGTTGATTTGCTCTGTTTCTCTACGCAAATCCAGAATTTGGGTAGTGTTCCAACACTAGAAACAGTACTCAAATCTTTTTGGTGGTATCATCCCTATGTATATAAGAGCCTTACTATCTGATCTTCAGCAACCCCTCCCACCTCTGTCATGTGAAGATATCTGTCACCTTATGGGCTGACACAGAGAACTATAGAGAAAAGAAGTGCCTAAACTACAAAGAAACTCTTCTGATAATGGAACACCCCACAATACATGGCTTTCCCTAACTGTGCCCAAAGAGAATTGCTCACAGTCCTAGACTGTCTGTATTTCGACCTTTTGGTCTATGATAAGGGGTAGCCACTGGAAATCCTCATTTTCCTTCAAGAAATCTAGTGAATTATGCTCAGGAAAAAGAGATGAAGGTAGTGGACAACATATCTCTTCCTGAGACCTGTTAATGGCTATGGATTATAAGCAGAAAACAGATCAATCTCTTTACTATGACACATAATCAGTGCTCTGCTGAGTAGGTACCTCATGTTTTGGAAATCCTCCACTACTTCTGGAGATCTCGCAGTAGGCCTTGGACCCCACCAGACTTAGACTCCTCCTAGGTTTTAGGCTGGCACTTCTGAAGTGCTAAGATTCCAGATCAGAACCACTTATTTAGTCACTATCCTTCCTTCCTCACCATTTAGTCTCTTTCTTCCCTTCTTCACCACTGCTGTTTCCCCTTCCGACTGGACACAGGCACATCCATGTAACTTCTGCAAGGCTCTAGCAAATGTCATCCACCTGGGCTGACTATGCATTCTTGCATGGGAAACAAAAACACATTTTCTAGCTCTGATTTCCCTATTGTTGCCTACTTTCCAGTCCTATTGTCTCCCTCTATGGCTAGATTTTTACACCACTGGTCTCCACCTTCACGAGGCTGTCCCAGCAGACATCACTTAATGCATCTTCCCCTCCCGTTATAGGAAGTCTGATAGCCCCAGAAGTATCTGATTCTCAGGTAGAGGATAAAGATTATTACGTGCTGTTCAAGTGGAAGGATTAGCCTGGCTTCACTTCCAGGATTTTGCATATATTGTCGACACCATGGAGACTCATGTATTCAGTGTTGCTGAGAATCAACAGTGTGCAGAAATTAATGACATCACCTTCACACTCTAGAGATTGCCACATCTACTCAAGGTTTCTTGGTGCTCCTTTCAAAGTAACAGATTCTGGCTTCCCTGAATCTACCCGTAAAAAAAAAAGAATAGTTCTAACCATCAGTGAGCAGAGATACTGAGCCTCTTCCTCTCCTTCCTGTATTTGTCATGCAGGTGACCTATGCATTTGGCAAATGCCATGAAAAAGAGGCTTGGATTCTTCTGTATGCAAATTCTCAGATTTGTGAAAACCTTCCTAAAATTAGAAGCCACATCTCAGGCCAGCATTACTGATTAGTATTACTTTTTTAAAGGAACTATTTTTAGGATCCTCCACCTTTTAAGGCATGCATCCGAAGAGAAAATAAGCTTCCAAAACCTTATCAGGAAGATCTTGTCAAAGCTGTTGAAACTGAATTTTTTTTTTTGGTTGCCAGATGGTTTTTATTCTTAGTCTAAACCATCAAACAAAGACTGCTGGTTCCAGAAAAATCAGCAATTGGACAGAGAAATAGGGAACAGATTGCTTCTATTGTGGCGTGTAGGGCTTTTGGTTAAAATATCAAAGGGAGATCGATATAGGTCTATATTCCTCTTCTTTCCCATTTTAACCAATATCTCTATATAGAAGAATACATAGCTAGATACAATAAAACAGGCAGAGCTACCCATTCTTGTCAGTTACATTTGTTTTTCTCCTGTCTCTCCCTTTCTCCCTCCTGTGAGAAATTCACTTGTTTCCTTTTCTGTTCTGTTTAGATTGTGAATTAATCAGGCCAGGGACCATCTCTTTAATCTGTTATAGAAGAACCCAGCACAATGCTATTCTGATCCTGATTGAAGCTCCTAAGCACTACTAAAATTAAAAGTGTTTATTCTAAATACTTCTTTCAGACTGATGTGAGACAGAAAAAGACTAAACCATATTTCAGATATTTAACTTAATCACTAGGAAAACTATGGCCACAGAATTCAAAACTGAAAGATCTATCCAAATTATTTAGATACACTTGATATTTCCAAATTCCATTTTTAGATGAACTTGCCAATTTTTTGTTCCCATGCCATTTATTATAATGATTTGTTATCTCCCACATATTAGGAGCTAATCCTGGTTCCATTCAAATTAATGGTAAAAATCTCATGATTTCAGTGGTGTATAAATTAATACCCCACTTTCCCCAATATCTAGACAAGATCAGCTTGCCAAAAATCTCTCTCAACACAAAGAAAATCCCGTGAGGGTGCATGTTGAGAAATATGAAATGAAAAATGTCACCAAACTACTGAAATGATGGCCCATACCTGAGTCCAGATTATTAACTGGTGTAAATCTCACAGTAGTTCCAGTGAGGCTATATCAAATCATACTAGCTGTATCTGTATTGCACACATTTCCCCCCCCCCTTCATTTTCAGCTCCAAGTTTAGCCCTTCCTTCTCCAAATCTTATGATCCAAGTGCCGTGTTAGAATTCATTGTATCAATTTAACAGACTTCAATTTTTTTTTTAACATAGGCTGTGCAAGGTCGGTCTGTCACCCAGCAAGACAGAGACTTACGAGTTGACTTGGGATTTCGAGGAATGCCAATGACAGAGGAACAGCGACGCCAGTTTAGTCCAGGTCCACGCACAACTATGTTTCGTATTCCGGAGTTTAAATGGTCTCCAATGCACCAGAGGCTGCTGACAGATTTGCTGTTCGCACTAGAAACAGATGTGCATGTTTGGAGAAGGTAGAAAAGCTGTATTTCTTATTTTTAACTTTATTATGTATGTGTTTATTGGCAAAATAAGTCCATAATAATTAGATACAAGCACTAATAACTACTTTTCTTTAAGGTAAATGTCCGTTGTAAAGTCAGCTTTACCAGACATATCCTGTCATTGTATCGGACATGCCATAGTTAATTCCTGTTTTTTGTGAGAGGAAAACATCTGCAGTATTTCACCTATCCCTTTTGAATGACTGTTTCTTAATGAACTTTCTATTTGCCACCACCGCATTTAATATGGGGATGACAAATATCTGTACCATTATTTTTAGTAGCTGCTAAAGTTTGGAGGTATTTTCTGGATTAAGAAGGCACATATTTGTTCTGTACACCAGCCTTCATCCTAACAGGTGTTTGAATCATTTATCTAATCTGATTATTCATTTTTATCATAGCTGTTTTAAAAGATATCATTAAGAGCCAAGATCTGCCACCTTTATTAATGTCAAGCAGTACCATACTCCACGAACTGTCCCTTTGGTCCCAACAGACTTGCTTATGAAGTAAAGGACTAAACAGTGTGAATAAGAGTGGTAGAGTCTGGCTCTATAACGGATAGACTAGAAATAGTTAGTCTGTTTTGAAATAAAAATATCACTAAATTATTATGTGAGGGTCAGGCCTATCAGAATTTTAAAATATTTTAAAAAATATTTAAAATTTTTCGTTTTATCTCTTCATGGTTATGAAGACAATGCGTCTAGGAAACATGCAAGTTTAGATTTCAGAAAGCAATGCATCTAAGCTTTTTAAAATGGGGTTTTAACATTTTTCTTTTAATTTTTTTAGTCATTCTACAAAATCTGTAATGGACTTTGTCAATAGCAATGAAAATATTATTTTTGTACACAATACGATCCACCTCATTTCCCAGATGGTAGACAATATTATCATTGCTTGTGGAGGGATTTTACCACTATTGTCTGCAGCTACATCCCCAACTGTAAGTACAATATTTCCATCTAGTGGTTATGCTAAAAATTGCTGTTAAGAATAGCAACACAGCATTGTCTGTGACTAAACAGGTTTCTTTTTAATAGGAGAAAGCACAATTTCTTCCAAAAGTGTTATCAATATCGATTAGACTGTTGAGGTTCAGTGTTTTATGTGCTCATAAATAATTTGTATTAGAAAGATTAACTTTATAAGTATTGGATATGCTGCGGTTTAGCTAGAAATAACAATGGTGTTTTAAATATGAAGTATGGCAAATGGGCAATTTGAAAGAGAGAGACCTGCAGACATAGGTACATTATCAAAACTAAATGGGAGGGCTGTTTTCCTAACAATACATGTTTTTATGATGAGATGGCCTATTCATTGAGATGCTTGGAGACACATAATTACTTTTACATTGCCATCAAATACACGTCAAATGATGATCACGTTGCTGATAACCATATTCAGATCAATGACCTGCTGGTGAAAAGCTCATTTCTTTTCTCATTACCCACCTCTAAGCTATCTGTAACCTACAAATATCCAGGTACAAATGTTTCTCCTCACTACTTCCTTCTTTCCTCCTCCTTAGAGCAAACCCTTTCTTTCACCTCACCTCTCTTTTTTATCTTTTATTGAAGTAGGCTGACGTTTTGAAATTTTCTCTGAATTGCTATAAATTTCTAGTTGAACTATTCTTCTCTGACTGATACATCGAGTGTCTTCTTCAGCTGCAACAGTTTCATTGGGCAGTGGTGGAGGGAAACAATTATAGAAGGGAAATTCTTTGCATATGTTTCTTTATAAGAGAAAGGGAAAGAAGGAGGATGTGTTAGGTAGTGGAAGGAAATGGCCCTCTCTTAGAATGCAAAATAAAAGTTTTGCTCTCAATATCTCAGCTCAGCTTTTATTTATTTTGAAATAAAAACTAGTTTTACCTCAAACACTTGTGTAAGGAACAGTAGTTATTAATGATATTTTAAGATGGGAAAAATGAGATCCAAATGGGTTAAGTGACTTCCCTAAAGGATTGCAACAGGTTGGCAGCAGTGCTGATAATAGAATTCAGGGGATACTGACTCAGTCTACTGCTCTAGTTTCTGCACAACCCTCACTTCTTTGCCGAGATTCTTCTTCTTCTTCTTCTTCTTCTTCTTCTTCTTCTTCTTCATCATCATCAACACTTATGTAACTAACAATAGTTTTCCATTCTTGCCCTGCTAGCTAAACCTATAATATTTGGCATCCAAACATATTCAACTAGCTAAAAAGAATCATATGATACTGGTTTACACAATGGATATGTACTGTACTGTCAGCTTTCTGTTTAAAACAAATAGCTTTAAAACAAAGCTATTCTTGTTTTATTTGCTCTGAGCAAAAAGTATTGTAATTCATGGCTATGATACCACCCTGCACTTCATTCACAAGAATGACATCAAATATGTTAAATGAAAGATTTCTAGAATGGTAAATTTCAAAGAAAGCTGCTTCATGACACATACAGGGAAATACCACAGCAATGCATCTTAAGATGAAAGCTGCTATAGCAGTGTTTAGTGGAAGGACACTCAAATACGTTTTTCAAAACAAGACTCCTGGGTTTTGTTTGAAAATGAAGATCCTTTATGTGGAATCCTCATATTTATACAAAACTGGCATGGTTTGAATTACGTGAGTGTAATTTCATTTCTGGTTCTTGGTGACTCCAGCTTTGCTGTTATGATTTATGTCATTGCAAAACCACTTAATAGACCTTTCACCCTGTAATTCATAGTTGCCCGTTATTTATTATGATAAAGCCTTATAAAGTACCCTTATGTTTTGAATAGTGTTGTGTGTTTACATTGTGATATTCTGGTTTTCAACAATAGAATGTTCTTAATGAAGGTGATTTTGCTCTATGTAACTATTAATTAAAATTCAAAATTAAAAGGTTGAATATTTAAAAAAGAAACACACACACACACACACCATTTTCTTAACCAGACTATAGCAAATCCCTTACAAAATATTTAGTTTTGGCATCTTGTTAGAATAGTAACAACAACAAAAATAGGACAACACACTATTTATCTTTAGACAAAAGAGTCTTGTGGCACTTTTAAAGACTAACAGATTTATTAATCACATGAGCTTTCGTGGGAGAAAATCCCCGAAAGCTCATGCGATTAATAAATCTGTTAGTCTTTAAAAGTGCCACAAGACTCTTTTGTCTTTCTACAATAGACTAACACGGCTACCCCTTTGGAATTTATTTATCTTTACTTAAGTAACTGATGTTAAATTTTGAAATTACATTGTGGAATTAAAACAAGATTAAGGCATGTACTGTCATGGTTTCTTACTTTCAGTTTGTATATAATCATTCTAAAATTGAAAAGTCCTCAGAGTATATATACATGATGTATATTTATTCCAAGAAAAACTTGCCATGTGTAGGTAGCTCAAGTTTTTCACTTGAACTGTAGTTTATTTTATTAAAGGAAACCCTTTAGAATACATTTTTATTATACATTAGGTATAATCATTTTTTAATTACGTGTGTGGTATCTTTCTAAATTTAAAGTTATTACAAAGTGAAGTGGCTTTAAAACTATGAAAGTCTATAGCTTTGAAGAAAATATTTGATTGATGGACTGCAACATAGAAATTAAAATACATTTCGTGGAGTGGAGAAACAAACCTTGTAATTCATTAGCATAGCTTTAGCATTAGTAAATCCAGCCAAACAGTACTGCTGAAATACTACCTTAGTTGAAAACTGATCAAGTGTTGTTGAATAAAAAATTGGGAGGGCGGGGGCTATCCATGTTCTGAGTAATGGAAAAAGCTTGAAAGGAGATGAGGGAGATTTAAAAATAAGTAGGTGTAAACATATACAGGTATCTGTGTAGACATGCTTCCATGTGTTAGCTTGTATACATGTTGTAGATTACACTACATTTTTGCTTATTCGGTTTACTGAAGGAATGAACTCATATACTATGTGTATTTTATTTCATTGCTTTATAGCCTTATTTCTCAACCGTATTTTTGACACCTAACAAGGCATGTACAGTATTTCTCATTCAAAACTGTGTGCCCATTTTAAAGCTTTAAAATATTAATACCATTTTATGTCCTTCAGGCTATTTAACCCTGTGGCACAGTTCTTTTAATTTACACCTTCGTTTAACAGCACTAGTAAATCTGACACCCAGTGTATTCTGTCGTTTGACCGAGCATAAAGAAATGTGAAGCCGACAGGGTCATTGGGCTAAAAAGAAAAATAATTAACACTTGTCATCTTACATGATCACTACTTTCTGATGGAAAGAAAGATAGTTAGTTGCTTTTCTAGTTTCATTTTTTTAGCTTTTTTTTTTTACAGATGTTTAGTCCAGTCTCTCAGAGAGTTGTAGGAATTTGTAGTTCATTTATTGAACCTCACAAAGATTTCAGTCCCTTAGTAGATTCAGGTTTCTCTTTTGTTTGATCTATATCATTAAAGTGTCTCTGAAGCTTCCCAGTTCCCTTACAATCCTGTATGAAGTACCTGTTTTAAAAAAAAAAAAAAACAGTTCTCAAGAATCTGATCTTTTGATATTACTTAATTAGAGCTCCAGAATAAAAATTATTTTTCCCTTGAGTCTAGCTGCCATTTCTAAAAAGGAGAAGGGGGTCTCTTTCACTCAGCTGAGCCCTGTGGCACTTTTAAAGACTAACCGATTTATTCATTTCATGCAATACATTTATTTATTTATTTATTTATTTAATAAATTTATTTATTTAATGCAATAAATAAATCGGTTGGTCTTTAAAAGTGCCACAGGACTCTGTTATTTTTCTGCAATAGACTAACACGGCTACCCCTTTGGACTTTCACTCAGCTGTTTCTCATTTCAATAGTAGTGATGACCAAGTTTCAGGTCAGGAACTGCTCCCAGGGTCCAGAAGCTGTTTCTTTTGTCTTTTTAGATGAAGAGTGAGATGAACAGGGTGAAATAATTTGGGGTATTTTTGCCCCTCACTCTTACAGTTCAATCATCTTTCAAAGGGCCTTTTCCTCAGAATGACCCCTAGATAAAGTTCTTTACTACTGAGAGCAGGGAGACAACGAGCCTGCTGGAGAAGAGGTGTTAGTTTGTTACTCAGTCTTTTCATCTATATGTGCTGAAATGCAGATTTTTTTGGTAGTCTTCCCCCCCCCCCCCCTCGCTATCTGTGAAGTCTGTTTACAGTTTATATGAAAATTGAGATAACATATGTACCTTTGTTTAAGATAGGCCTCCTTAATCAATTCTACCTAATTGGGACTACGTGAATTTGAACATGTGCCTTTAACACCCTGGGGGGAGAAGGGCAGGATTTCATATTTTCACTCCCAGTGTATATTACACCGCGATGTTGTGGATTCATGGGTTATTAGTTTTCAAATGAAGACTCGGCATAATTCATATAAATATTATTTCAATAGTTTGTAGACTATGGGGCACATTTGGTAACAGTGGTCCAAAAAGGCTTTTTCATAGCTGAGGAGAAGGATACTAGGGGGTTGCACTGAGGTGGAGGGTCTTCTGTGCTAGATAGGGAAAAGGAAAATCCTGTTGAGATCTCTTTTCTGCCCCATCAATTTAGGAGAAAAAAGACATCTTGTCTAAAAAGGGCAAATGTGTATAAATGAAGTGTCTATAAAACCCCAAAATGGCACATATATACCATGGAATAATTCTTTTGTCTCTTTAAAACAGATTTTTTTTAACAAAAGTGTGAGCATGTGGAATGCAAAATTAAGGGATTTAACTACAACTTTCATATTACTTACTTCCTCACTTATCACTCCCTGAAAGTTACACTTCCTTTTATAACCTTAACTTAACCACTTTTTAATTCAGAAAAACACAGGCAAAGTTAGGAAAGACACATTATCAGGCAATTGTAAAAATCTTCTTTCCTTATCAGGGAATCATTTTCAATGTTATACATTTGATATACATCTTTTTTCTTGTTAAAATACGCTACCGTTGTTATTTGTCAATAACAAAAGTTAACATGCAGCATAGAGTGGTCTATGTAGTATATATGTAATCATATATACTCAACCCATTCTATAACCCCAAAGAGTTTCTCCTTTTTATTCTTAAATGCCTTATTTTCCAGTCATCATTCTTACTAGCAGTAAAGTAATAGAGCTCTGAGATGTGGAAATACATCCTGAGTTGGAATCAATTTTAAGATACTTATTTTTGGTCATTTAAATATTCATTTCTTCTCTGTATTTCTTAGATGTTGTTTGTGAACACAAAGAGGCACAGCTTAGATTTAAGAGACAAAAGCAATCTTCATGGGATGATCAGAAATGAGAAAGCAATATATATGAAAGAAATGGCTGCATCCCTGAATTTTTCATTTCTGGATTGTCCTATTTTTGAGGTTTTTTAGCAGAAAAGGATTGATTTTAAAGAATGTATTCACCATTTTCTGGATGTTAGCCAGAAACATTTGGTACGCAAGTGCCATCTCAAATATTCCTCATGAATATTTTGTTTACTCAGGTTTACAGTGTGCTTCAGGTTCTCAGGTCATGGTACAGGAATACTAAAAGTAATACTCTTAACAATCAACTTCGATAGAACACTTCCACACTCTGTCACTTTGCCAGCAGAAGAAATTTTCCTTTGGGACAAGCTCTTAAAGCTGATTTTAATGTGTATGTAATTTAGGGGGATATTTTCAAAAGCACAAGGGACAGTTATATCCCCTAATCTGGAGAAGGTCAGTGGGATTTTCCTGCCTAATTCTTGTAGTCTCAAAGCACAAACTATTCAGTGATTTGCAGTTGACTTAAATGTCACATGACCTTGTCAACCAGCTAGATTACTTTAAACCCTATTTAACTCCTTTTCCACTCAGGTTTTTTTAAATATTCTTTCAAATAGGCCAAAAATGTCAAAAATAGGATACTAAAGCTACTTTCCTAAAGATTGAATTTAAGTTTAATTGACTTTCAGTGGGAGGTCAGCACCAATCATACTTACTCATTTTTCTGAAATTTTGGAATTTTTGAAAATTCTGACATAGGCATACAGCAGACTAAATTTAGAATCCAATTTTTGAATATTTTGGCTGCACTATGTACTAATGGTCAGAAGAACATATGGGTATCTTTGTTTCAATAAATTTGACTTAACACAGAAAAGAATTGTTTGTGGTAGCAGCCTGCTGTAATGTATTGTAAAAAAAAATTAATTAACATACAGAGCTCATCATATGCTGATGTAAAATGCATTCAGTTGTTAAGTTCTGTAATCACAAATATAACAAAGTACGGTTTAGAACAATCCATGGGTTCTGTAACCGATCAGGTGCTATCATCCTTATTGCCTTTCACAAGCCCATCTGGTTCATAGCTCTTATCTTTACATTGCAATAGAATTAGTTAACACTCACAATTTTCATTTCTTGGGAAATTTCAACTTTTCAGAATTTCCTGTAAAATGGCAATTCTACAAAATCATTGTTTTGGGAACAGCTGATGACTGGTGACTGAAATTCACATGGTTCTTGTCAGCTTCACTGCTGCCCACAACTAAATAGCAGCAATGAAACAGACCAAGGTGGTGATTTTTTTTCAGAGCTCTCAGTTTATGTTGCTATAAGTGGTGGACAGCAGTGAAACTTCAAAAGAATCATGTCAGTTTCACTCAGCAGCCACCAGGGCTTCTGGAGTTCTCAGCTCTGGGGCAGCCACACCATGCTGACTGCTCTGGGGTCAAAGGCTTCTAGACCAGTTGGCTTCCCAGCTGCCCCACTTGTGAGGCAGCTGGATCCCCAGATTGTTGATTCTGGGGTCTATGATTCTATGATTGTGGGAGCCAGGAACCAAATGACCTTGGGAGTCTGGAAGCTGTAGGATCCCTGGTCCTAAGGCAACCTGCATGGTAGGACTGCCCTGGAGCTGCAAACTCTGGAAGTCCTGAGGATCCCCAGCAAACCACTTGCTTGTGATTTGATGGAGGTGATTGATCTAGATAGATTTCTGGGAAACATTTTCAGGTCAGTAAGTTGATATTTTCTGACAAATCTTCTTTTGTTGGAAAATTTCAAACCACCTCTAATTTGCAGTTAATTGTTGTAATATAGGCCTAATAAATTCAGTATAACAAAGTAACCAGAGCTATTCTCCAATACAGAACAGGGTATATAGCATATTAACAAGAGACTTTCCTGGAGGTGGCTTTGATATAGTCCTAGTTAGCTCTTTGTATTGCTGAAAGGGCTCTAGAATGATCTGTGGTGCCTAATGCCTGTATAGCAAAACTTTTCAAACTTTACTGCCTGAAGTTAGGCGCCTGACTTCTTTTTAAGAGGTCTGAATATCCATGAATACTATTGATTGCAGTGGATGCATAGTATAATCAACAGGTTCAGGCACTTTGATTGGAAACTTTTGCCTTTTGTATGTATGCAGTCCATAGATAAGAAGAGACAACCTCAGACCTAAGGACAGGCTCAGATTTGACCAAATATAGTTTAGAATTCTCTTTGTTACAATAATAATATGCTAATTTTTCCTAGAAAACCACCTTATGGCTGTACAAATATCACCTTGTCTTTATTTAACTTTTTCTTATAATGTGGTGTTTGGGAGGTCCAAAGAGGAGCTAACTGGCTTTGAGATTCACAAGCTTCCCAGGATCCATTGAGTTGTCATAGTTTGAGAAATCCCCCAATCAGTGGAGTGGTTTTGGGGGTGTTTCTTCGTTCTGATATCGCCCACTATTGCAGTCATCATGGGAAAGAAAGCTCACTCATAAGAGTGGTCACATTTTACTTTCTCAGTTTCCTAAATTTTCATTGTTATATTGCTGTCTTTTTATGTGCATAACTAGGTGCAGTCTAGTCAAAATTAGCTCATTAAAGGCACAGCAAGGAGGTCTCTTTGTAGTTGCACTAGGCATCAGTTTTGGACTCAATTTTCTGCTCTCCAGTTCTGAAAGAAATTGAATCATGTTGGAACTATCTGCTGTGAGTATGTAGGGATCAGCTGGAAGCAGAATATTGTATGTCAAGAGATGTGTGCAGCAACTGAAAACAGTAGTTTTAATTTTAAAACACCTCAACAAAACCCTGTGTCCATTCCCCATTGCAGTGGATACAGAAGAAGGGAAAGTAGAAATTCAAAGAGAAAAGGTTTCAAAGATGGAGAAAAAGAGACCATAGTGTCTTTCCAGCCTGGGCTGTCTAAGGGAAAAATCCCAGTGTAAGGGTAAAGGGAGTAAGCAAGGACTCAGTCCTGCTCCCTTTGAAATCAGTTGCATAACTCTCATTCAGTTCAGGGTCATGGTCCAAACTACTATATCACTGAGAAAAGGCAAAATTACTGCATGAAAAAAATATTTGAAGAGAAAATGATTTTCCCAAATGTAAAGTCCTAATTGGATTCATTTGTTAAAATAAATAAATAAAAATAAAAACAAATCTTTAGTTTGCAGATCACATCCATTTCCTGCATTTACTTGATAATAAATACATTTACATTTTCAGTAAATTCAGCTGTCATTACCATCCCTGAAAGCAAGGTAAGAGTGTTCATGAAAGCAGAACAAACAAGGAGGCCTGTGGCACTTTAGGACTAACACATGTATTTATCGCATAAACTTTCGTGGGAGAAAATCCCACTTCATCAGACGCTTTGAAGATGGGGAACTTACAGAATCGGAGAAAGTTAAATACAGGAAAATTTATGACACAAGATCAGGTCAGGTTGTAACAACAAATCAGAACAGATGTTAGGATTCAAACACTGGGGAACAGCATATAGAGGAAGGTGAGGTCAAATCACCTGTTGTAAAGAGAAAAAAATTGATAGTTCCTGTTTAACCCTGAGGCAATGCAGTCGAATTTACATATAAGTTCCAAGACTAACACAGCTACCCATTTGGAACTTGTCAACATGAAAGCAGTACCTTGAAGTAAATTTAAAAATAGCTTTACAACATCATTTGAATGTGTTACTTTATAGTGATTGTTAATCATGCTTTTACGGTGATCCCTAAGGGCCAATCAAGAGTGCTAGGCACTATATAGACACAGAATAGTAGATGAATTTACAAGAGAATTTACAATCTAATAGACAGGACTGGCACAGGGTGGCAAAAAGGGTGCAACAGAAAAGAATTGTGAAGTACATAATGGCAGCAAATGTCCCTTTTTTTGGTGATGTGAGGTTGTTTAGGAGAGGTTGAGCGAAGAGAAGTGCTGGAGACGTCAGAGGGCAAGAGGGTTGAATGTGGAGTGAAGCTGAGGTAAAAAGATTGTGAGAGGGGAGTAGGTAAAGAGTTGGAGCGAACAACCAATCAACTCAGGGCAGAAAAAGTCCAGTCAAAACTAGAAAATTCTGAGTGCACAGAGGGCCAAAGGTTCCTGTTTTGGTTACTTATACCATCACCAGCTGAAGTCTAGCTGGCTTGCTACCATTTTCCATCAAGGCCATGTGGCAGGATGGAGGGGAGGCACCATGTAATGTTCTAATTATAAGACCCTCTTCTAAGTGGCTTATAACTTTGTCAAACTTTGACCACCTAGGCTGAAATTTTCATACTGGATCTCTGTCTCGCACTGAATTCTCTTTGGAAAATTTCCACAAATAAGGATCAGTCAGTCAATTCTTAAAACAAAACTAAGGAAAATACATTGTTTTGCCCATGTTCAGAAATTTTTGCCACCTTTTCTGAGAAAAACTCTAGTAACCTTTTTTATTTAAAAAAATAGTTTTGTGGTTGGGATGGAGACTGAGACTGGAAGGCTACTAGATCTGAGAGCAGGCAGGAAACTAGGACTGGGTGGGCAGGGGGTTTGAGAGCTGGGGAGGAAAACAGAAGGAACCAGGAACCAGTAGGTGTTGGGATACACTGAAATTGAATCAGAAGATTGGGGAGGGGCAGGGACTAGGACTAAAAGTCAATGGGGCACAGGAATAATGTTAGAAGAATGGGAGATAAATCTGACAAGGAGCCAGGGTAAAAGGGAAGAATTCGGATTCCCTGGGAAAGGAGATGGTGAAGAGGAGACAATGAGATTGGACATGGGGTTTGGGAATGGGAAGGGAGTGTGCGTCAGTATGCCTGGGTGTGGGAGAAAGGTGGGATGAGGAACCAAGGGGGGGAATTGGGAATGCCCTGGCAAAGAGATGAGGCAAAAAGAGCTAGGGGTAGTAAAGGAAGACTGTGACTTGCTGAGCAAGGAAAAACATCAAATGTGAAGAATGGGGACTGGGAGGAGGGATGGTGAAGTCAAAAGTGGGACAGGGACAGGTTGGAGAGGATGGGGCAGAAGGGGTCACATTTTCAGGGAATGTGCCCACTAGAAAACACTCCTCTCCAGAGCTTGGAATGGAACCCACTATTCCTATGTTTTCACCATTCCTCTGCTGTCAGTATCTGTGAAGTCTATCAGTGTTCCATCCATCTGTATTGCTGGTCCAGACAGCAGATGACAACATACTACCGCTATCAGTTATTCCATTGGTTGAAATGGTAGAGATCTGTGCAGTGGACTGAGTGGTCCCTATCCTGCTGATGAACCATAAAACCATAAGAATAGCCATACTGGATTAGATCAGTGGTCCATCTAGCTCAGTATCTTGTCTTCCAATTGTGGCAAATGCCAGAAGCTTCAAAAGGAATGAGCAGAACAGGCAATCAAAAATTACCTATCACTTGTAATCCTGTCTCAGAATCTGACAGTCAGAAATTTAAGGACATTCCAAAGTCCTGTATTCCTGACCATCTTGGTTAATAGCCATTGATGGATTTATCTTTCATGAATTTATCTATTTCTTTTTTTAATCCACCTACACTTTGGGCTTCGCAACATCCTCTGGAAATGAGTTCCACAGGTTCACTGTGTTCTGTGAAGAAGTACTTCCTTTTGTTGGTTTTAAACCTGCTGCCTATTAATTTCATTGGGTGAAAGCAGAACAGCCCCAGTAGTAACTTCACCTCCAACTCCCTCTCGAGACTCTCCCACTTGCCAGGTCAGAAGCTATAAGCAATGGAGCTCATCAGGGGGCTGTTGCTGCTGCTGGTGCCCAGGGCTGCGGCTGTTTCTTATCTCTCAGCCCCCTTTGACTGTTTGCAAAGCTTGTAAGGGCTGCCCACATGAGGGGACATGGCTACAGGACTGGCAGAGAACACGGAGAGCAGCAACCACAATTAGAGGGCCTTTCTAGGACACAGCCCCTAGCTACTCGCATCCCTGAATGAACCCTGAGCTACGTTTTGTCTGCACAAAGCCCCTAGCTACTCCTCTCCCTGCACTCTGAGTGCCCCCCTGCCAGCACACAGCCCCTACCTAGCCCCCAGCCTGCACCTTGAGTGGTTTTCAAACTTTTTGAGTTGAGCCCCTCCCTTTAGGTTATAATGTTTTATTTTGTTCCACCACCCTTCCTGCAACCCAGACAGCCTTGGTGGCCTGCTGAGGTGAGTCAGGAGGTAGAGGTGGCTGTCCCTTCCCAGGCCCTGGTGCACAGATCTGTACTGAGCCTTGCTGGGTCCTACCCCTCCAATATAGAAGTCAAACTATTCCTATGGATCCCTGCCTCATTCAGTGCAGAGGAGGCATCTGCACTGGGGCTGAATCAGAGTTGTGTAGTGAAGGAAACTGTTGTTTGTAGGAGCTCTGCTCTGTGTGTGGTAGAATTTGGATATTGTATTGTTAATAAGGCAGGGGATTACAGGACCAGAAAGGATAGGTAGTTGAATGGCGGCTCTGAAGGATTGGATTCTGTGTGATGTTTAGCAAGTCGAGTCGCTTAACCCAACTTTTAACAGGTGGTTATTAACTGTGTATACTGAGTGTCCAACTTGAGATCCTGGGTCTTGATTTGTAGAAGAGCTGAGCACTGTCAACTGCTGCTGAACTTGGTGGGAGCTGTGCTGTGAACATATAAGTGCTAAGTACTCTGAAAAATCAAAATCAGGTTCTAGATATCTCAAATTTGGCACTCAGTTTAGTAGATACTTTTGAACCTTAACATCTCTCTGCCTCAGCTCCCCATGAGTAAAATGTGGATGACGACAACCCTAATCTCAGATTTTATTAAAATAAATTAATTAATATTTGTGGAGCACTTGGTAATATTGTAATGAAACCTGTAGAAAAGCCCTCAAGGAAATTATTAATACTGTCTTCAGAGCAGCTTTTGGATAGTGTGCAGTAAATAAGATCTAGGGATGTATTGAGCAAATGAAGATAGAACAAAATATTGAATTTCTGTGTATTAAATGAGCACCATCTGTTCTATGCACTGAATGAAGCAGAGTACGTGTGGAAAACATAGTAGGTCTAAAGACTATCATAATTCATGCATATGAGAGCTAAAATAAAATCACACAGAAAAATATTCTGATGTTTTGGGTGCTTGACATTGATCTTTACCTATTTGCTTTTAACATAGGAGTTGCTGGGGAGAGGTTGCATATGATTTAATATAAAAATTGCATAAAGCTAAGAATAGGTGGTTTTAAATTCCAATAGGATGTATAAAATAACAATAAAGGAAAGTATTAAATAAAAAGTTAAGCATATCTTTTGATCTAATTATGTCATTCTATTATGATAAGCCAGAAAGCGGAGAGAGTTCATTTCCCAGGCATAGTCTCCTGTTCCTAGGGTTAGCAGGGATTGAAGTAATCTTTTGAAGGCATGGAGGG
>ML685874.1:4575577-4600280 GCA_007922175.1 Pelusios castaneus | reverse complement strand
GGATTTTCTCCCACGAAAGCTCATGCGATAAATAAATCTGTTAGTCTTTAAAAGTGCCACAGGACTCTGTTGTCTTTCTCCTGAGGTGTCAGTGCCTCAGAAACAGTAATGCTATGCTTGTCATAGTGTTATTCATTTTCCCCATTTGCACACACTATCCTTACTAAAGAGCTTATAACCATTGATTTTAAAGTTCCAAGTTTTATACAGGTAATTCGAGTACTGAATTTTAAGCAGATATAACACCAAAAAAGGTTAATGTTTCAAAAACATTTTGATTCTATTGAATTAAAGGTTCTGTGTAAGTGTCAAGTATTATAAATGTATTCCTTTCTCTCTCACACAGGATGATAGCAAACAGGCTCAATTTTTAGCTTTGGCAGTGGTTTACTTTATTTCTGTGCTGATGGTCTCTAAGTACCGTGATATACTAGAACCTCAACGAGAAACTGCAAGATGTGGGAGCCAGGCAGGTAGAAATATCAGACAAGAAATAAATTCACCAACAAGTACAGGTACATCTATTTTTGCTATTCATTTTTCGTGGGCTTTTTTTCAGGATTTCCTTGAAACTGTAAATACTGGATTGCAAAAACAGTTTTAAATTGTATGAAAGGTATGAAGACTAATGAAACTATTTCTGTTCTTTTATTTCTCTGCACTTCTTTCATATTTATTGATTCTTAACTTTAAATTATATGCTTCAGCTTATAGGGTTCGACTTCCTTTTAGTTGTTTCTTTGGTTTTTGTGCATCCATTTTTTAATTTCTATATACATTCAAAAAAAAAAAAAGAGGCCTTGTGAATTTCCAGTTGTGCAAGGACAAGATTAATCTGTTAGAATAAACCTAAAAATTGCCATGTGTGTACTGTGAGCAGCTATGACTGGCTCTAAAAGTACTGTCTTAAGTTGGTAATCAGCAAACACAGCTAGCCACTCTAATTGAAGTTACTTCTGTTGGAACTGAAAGTCTAGAGAAAAAGCTAATAAAGCAAGGATTGTTAACTGTCTTAAATTCTGCCGTCTTTCTAGCTTGTGTCTGCATTGAAAAGCCTATGAAAGTCTAATATACTAGAATTGTTCCCTTTGTTGGATTCTTTACTTGTCTAGTTTGTGAATTCTTATTTTTTCCTGGCAACTGAAGTTCCTGCCTCTGGGGGCACTATCGGTCAGCTGCAGAACCTGTCAGGAGTTTCGGATCCAAGTGCATTCTTTCCCTGTTTGTAACGTTAGTCTGCCAGTCCAGTGGCTTTTTAAGCCATTTAAATGGATTGGTTTATGACTGTGCTCTGTTTTCTCTCTCAAAAGAGCCATATAAATATATTGAAAAAGATTGATTAGAAATCAGTGGCCAAATCTCTGCATTTTGTTCTTCATGAACATGTTGCTTCATGTACCTAATTTGATTTGTTTTATTTTCTGGAACTGCTGACTTTTACATCACATCTAATGAAATTTAAATTAATGTCATAGTTGCGTTTATTCATTATTATCTAATTCATTGTTATATCTTAGCTTGCTTCCTTTGTAACTTTGTACTTTTTCTGTTGTTTTTTTTTAAACCATGTTCTCATTTATGGTTTTTATTTAATAAACTTATATTTAAGTGGTCAGTTATGAGAAACCATGATTTTATGTTGTATTTAATATGTCCTTCCTGGTCATATATTGTCGAGCTGAAACAGGAAACGTTTGTTTCAATTAACTATTTCAGCCATGCTTGTCTTATATATGTGTCTTTTCCCCTTTAAATGTTCTTACAGTTCCTTACTAAATTGGTCTGATGTTTCCTATCTCTTGTTACACATAACTTGTTTCCTTCCTTCAGAAAATGCAGTTTTGTTGATAGTGCCATATTTGCATGTTTCAATGAGATAGGACTTCTGTGATGGATCCACAGTGGACCAGATCACAGGCAGTTATTAGCTGGCTCACCTTTGATTCCATGATTTTCTCCACAGTTGTGGTCATACCATCTATCCCTCACCCAAGTCTGAACCATGGATTCCTTGCCAAGTTAATTCCTGAGCAGAGCTTTGCCCACTCATTTTACAAAGGTAATATTCACATCATCTCCTAACCTGTTTGGGTGTCCTTATTTAATGTAATGTAATTAAATAACTAACCGTGATGTAATTGTTGATAAATAAGTATACGCCTCAGGTTACATGGAGATTTGACTGTCGCCTGATGAGGATACCCTTAAGACAAGGCTTTCTTCCTGGCTACATTTATCTTAGGAAATATCTTTCCCACTTCTTTTACCATTTGTTCATTTCAGTAACACCTACTAAACTAGTTTACAGTACATAAACAAAAATATAGTGTTAAGAGAGATGAGAAGGAAATTATAAATGTTTTTTTGGTTTAGGCATATTCTTTTTCTAGCTTGAACAATATGTTCTTTAGTTATGAAAAAATTAGACCTATTTTTTAAAAACCACATACAGAGAATAACTTAAATCTTTAGTACTACTCTTCCAGTGTTCCTTTTCCTCACACTTTCTCCTGATGTTCTCTCTTCCTTTCTGTTTCTTTTTTCTTTCACTTTTTGTTTGTATATAATGTAAAGTATTATATGTTGTTGATTGCTGTCCTGTGCTGTTCTGGTGAGGGACAGCTTCTGTAATCACAGCAAATATTCTGTAATACGGGCCTAGTTTTTCAGGTAGAAAGTTTGCATAGGCTACATTTTTTAAATGTCAGGGATTTGCATGTCTATACATTTAAATAGGTGCATTAGTTGCAAAATGTGCATATAAATTTCCCAATTTTTGTGCACATATGGAAGTGCGAAAAATGAATGTGTACAAGCATACTTTATCTAGGGATTCTTTTCTTTAAGTCACTCTGATAAAAGCCCCAAAAGTAAAAAGAATGATAAATACAAAAAAACCCCCCAAGTAATTAATTCTGTGGTGTCCTCTGATTATGATAAAAAATGAGATAGAGACTGACTTCGTAGTTCACTAATAAGATTAAACACTTATGGTGCTTTTTGTGTTCAAGTGCTTTACAAAATGTTAAACCCTTCACTTAAAGTTCAGTACACATCAGTCCCTCATTCATGGACCTTTATAATTTACTGACTTTGCTAATTAATTTAAAATTCAAATGATTTCTTACCTGGATTTCAGTATTTCTCCTCTCATAACTCTTCCCCATTATTGCCAAAAATAAACAAACGAGACAGAGAGAATGATCTTTTACGGCAGGATGTTTCAGTGAACTTTTGATCATCTCAGTTATATAATATAATATTGTTGTGACATAATTGGCATACTTAACCACTCTTGAGAAAAGGTGTTGCATGCCATTAATTCAGAAGAGCTTCACAATAATCTCTAAAATGTATTTCAGTCCTGTTTCCTCATTATTTTCCTGTTCTGCCTTTATAGCACCTTTTTTATGTAGCAAGCCTTAGGATATTTCATTTTTATCCACATCTGCTTGCAGATCAAGACAGAGAGCTATTCAGAGATGATTTTAAAATTTTGTTTATTGAATTTTATGCAGTAAGAAAGATATATAAACGAGATGAGTATTTCTGCTTGTACTAAATATAGCACTTGAAATACAGACAGGTAGCAAAGGTATCAGAAAGATTAGTTTTGCCGTTTATATGCAGTATAGTTGAGATAAAAGATAAGTAGCAAAAGTGTTTAAAAATATTGATTCTTTAAACAGAGAGGCAAGGGTGAACATATAGAAATATTTGTGGCTTTTTTGTCTTAGTCATGTCTCCTCTGTTGTACTTTATAATCTTAGTGGAGTTTGGTTTTAGCTACCAAAATAAGAAGTATTCATCCATGTTTTTAAGGTCCTTGGTTAGGATTAGTTGACTAGTAAGTAGATTCAATGCCTGTGTAGTCCGAGTAACATCATCAGCATGAACAAATTTCCGTTATGATGATTGTGGAAGGTGACTCGTGTAAATATTAAACGGGACTGGTTCTAATACTGATCTATGTGGTAGACCATCATTGAGAGTTTGTAGCCTGTTGTGCTGGTCACCAAAGAAAATGCAACACTAACAACTGGTCAAAAATTCTAGGAGGAATTTTATCATTGCATTACCTGGATAATTTTGCTGGCTTTCAAGAGAAAGTCATTGTTTCATATGGTAGTGTACATGGCAGATAAGTCCTGAATTTTCACTGGAATTCTGCCTCTGTGTGGGGTTAAAGCTGACACTTGGCCATTACAACTATGGCTTGCTCAGAAACTTGTGTGTTCAGTTGGTAACGTTGCTGGTAACATAAACAGAATAATCGTTACCAATAATATTCTTTCTGAGCTTGTGGAATGTGCAAAGGAGTTATGTGAGTCAGTCCAATGAAGGATTATTGGTTAGTAACTCAAGCTTTGCAATGGCAATGATCATAACCTTTCTCCAAGATCCTTGGAACAACTCTTGATGAATAGATGTTGGAGAGCCCTGCTGCCAACCATTTCCATCCTTTGGCTCTGAGGTTATTAAGAAATTCTGCAGCTTTCCTGAGGGGTATCACATTGCTGGCTCATAATCATCCTGTGATCAACCAATACTCCTGGATCTTTCTCCTCCTCTGTCACTTCCAACTAATACATTCCCAGCTAATAGGAAAAGTTCTTGTTATTAGTCCCTAAATGTATGACCTTGCACTTTCCATTATTAAATTTCATCTTATTTCTGTTACTCCAGTTTACAAGATCATTCAGATCTTTCTGTATGATGTCCCAGTCCTTCTCTGTATTGACAATACCTCCCAACTTGGTGTCATCCACAAACTTTATTAGTACACTCCCACTTTTTGTGTCAAGGTCAGTAATAGAAAGGTTAAATAAGTTTCGATCCCAGGACAAATCCTTGAGGAACTCCATTAGTAACCTCCCTCCAGCCTGACAGTTCACCTTTCAGTATGACCCTTTATAGTCTCCCCTTTAACCAGTTCCTTATCGACCTTTCAATTTTCATATTAATCCCCGTCTTTTCAAATGTAATTAATAATTCCCTATGTGGAACCATATCAAATGCCTTGCTGAAATCTAGGTAGATTAGATGTACTGCAGTGCCTTTGTCTAAAAAAAATCTGTTATCTTCTCAAAAAAGATCAAGTTGGTCTGACAAATCTACCTTTTGAAAACCATGCTGTATTTTATCCTAATTACCATTTACCTAAATGTCTTTAACTCTCTGCGCTCCTGCCCTGCCAGTGCTGAGCGTGGCAGGGGTCTCCAGATCATCAAAGAGGTTTTAGAGGCTGGAGCCTGGGGCCCCTTTTTGGCTGGGGCCCAGGACTTAAGTCCCTAAAGCCCCTTTGATAATCCAGCCCTGAGTGGGGAGGGGGGATAGTGATTACCATATCTCTCATTCTCTGAACATACTGCCTCCAGAAAGCACACTGAGACTCCTTCCTAAATTCTAGTCCAGAACCCAGTTGTATATTGGGTTTATAGAGATTGAGTGAAATGTTAAAAGGGGGATTGGAATATCTTTGATCTGTGGAATAGAAGACATATGTCCCATAAATTCTACATGCTGCTCCAAATGATCATATATCTGCGTGGTAAAGTAAATACCACTTATACCATGTCTCCATGAGGGGAATACATTTGAGGAACAAGAGACACTGTTGATAAGAAGCACTTTTTAATCTTTACTGCTTTTGATACATATTCAAGGGAAGAAAAGATCATTCACATATATTTAGTAATTAATCAGCTGATTGTGTCAACTCAACATTTTTATTTAAAATCTGAAAAATGGAAATTAATGGACCGAAACATATGCTGTCAAGCAAATTGAGAGCCATCCTGGGAATTCCTTCCTGTTTCCCTCATCTTACTCCCCCCAAAAAGTGGTTCCTAATAATCTGTAAAATTATTTCCAATCATACAAGTATTTTCTGAATTTGCACGTTTGGATTACTATATAAATCTACAGAAACGAGGGAAATATAGAGATCAAAATAAGTTTCCACTGTCATTTGTTCTTAACTTGTATGCATGTGTTTTTTAAACACAAAACAAAACGAGAGTCTTGTGGCACCTTAAAGATTAACAAATTTCTTCAGGCATAAGCTTTCGTGGGCTCTTACCCACTTTGTTAGATGAACTGGGTTGGAGCCCACCAAAGCTTATGCCTGAAGAAATTTGTTAGTCTTTAAGGTGCCACAGGACTCTTGTTTTTGCTGTACACAGACTAACATGGCTACCCCTCTGGAACTTGTCACAAAACAAAACTTGTTTCAATGGTTTTTTTTTTTTTTTTCTTTTTGCTGAAATTTCTTCAACTTTAAATATAATATTCCCTTGTGTATACAATTTTCCTATTTCTTGCAGTTATTGTTACTTTTCCATTTACCCATGGCCTTGAAGAATTTTGGTCCCTTGCTTAGTTTGGCAACCAAGCGTAGGTACTAGTGTGTTTATGTCCTAGCAGATGCTGTTGGTGGAAAAGGCTTGGCAGTACTACTGCAGAGAATGGGGAATAAGACATAATGAGGAAGTGAAATATTAAAAATATTTTTTTCAAGTAGCTGTTAACAGCTGGAAAATACCCTCATTATCTGTGTTTTAATGGTCATATTGTTTGTCTTTTACATTCTTCCTTAAATTTTCTTTTCTTTTTGATATTTTAAAGTGATTGTCCAGTGTTTAAAGTGCCATGACAGCAAAATGCTTTAAAGTATTATTTAGTGAATATTTGTAGACATAGGAAAGGTCCCTTGAACACCACCTCTCTGGGTTGCAACTCATATATTGAAATTACTCTTCACTGCAAAGAGTCAAGTTTTAGGGTTCTTGATTCCACAAACTGAGGATCCCCTCTGCATTGGGCTAGAAGCTGTTATGCATAAATGCCGTGGCTAATACTGTTCTTTGCTCAGGATAAGTGGGACCTCCTTTCCTGTCTACTTGAGTACAGAAAGGATTGTTGAAGACCCACTGCTCAGCCTGTTGAGGGGGCAGAAGAAATGAAAGTTGCCAAGTTAATGCAGTGGGCTCTTCCTTTTCCCTTTCCTTACTGTCCTTCAGTTAGCAAAGAAAATTCTTTAAACAGGCCCAGCAACAAATGAGATCTAATTTGAGTAAAAAGCAAAGTGAGTCTCATACAATGCCCAGAAAGACAGTGAGAGAGCAAATGTGCAGTGTCTCATAACTGGAGCTAGAGACTGACCATGTCTAATAAGCAGCACAAATGCATACAGAAATACTATGCTCAGATCGGAAACCGAGCTGCCAGTGACAGGGTCAATGCAGATTGGTTGGCCGGTGCAGCAACTTGCTCAAGACCAGAGCTAGAAAGCAAGAATTTCTCACCACACCTTATTATAATTTCTGTCTATGATAAAAAAAAATATTTCCTGTACCAGGAACTGAGAGATGAATAGAAGTGGGCTTTAAGTAGTTTATCATGTTGGATGAAAGCTCACTGTTCGACTTTTGTTCCATTGTCATTTTCTATTACTGTTGTGTTCATTCACTTTGCATGTTTCTGTAACAACTCCACTTTTTGTTATCGTAACCCCTTTGTACATGTATCCTGTAATTTTCAGTTATTGACTTGCATGTCTTGTAATTTAATCACACCTACCTACTTGAATTTTTATTCTGAGGTGACCTTTCTTCTTCCACAGATACATACAAGTACCTTGTCATTGGAATTGGAAAGGGATGTATTCAGAGTTCTTGCCTTGTGGCCAACAGCCTAGGGATCATTCATTGATGGTGCTCTTTAATGAGAGGCAGAGGGGCTAAAGCACACAATGTCACTGTGTTGATTTAAGTTATGGTAGAATTGTATCAATTCTCCTATTAATGTTGCCTAATACTTTTCATTATACAGAAAAATAATTTTAAAGGATTCTGATTTGCAGAAGACTTTGATATATGGCTTCAGGATAGTTATGGGATAAGGGAGTTGCATTTGCTAGCTTAATGAAAATGCATTTTGATTTGGCCACACTATAAGCTGATGAAAATTGCTGCTTTCAGCTACTCTTGACTTTTGCAAACTTTCAAAATTATTTTGTATGTAATAAAATAAGTGTATCAAGGAAATCCAAAATGAGTTCTCATAATATACATAATTATTAATCATTTAGGATTGGGAAACTTAAGGCAAAGGTAAAAACAGGATATCTTTTTAATGTCCTCTCTTTTGGAATAGTGGAATAATGAAACTTTATGTATTTACCTAAATTAATGTAATTTTCATGTCTGTAGTAATAAGATTGTATCTTTGTTTAGACACTTCAAAAATCATGTGAGAACTTTTTAGGTAACTTAATAGCGCCCCCTCCTCCCCCAGGCAATATACTTCATAAATCACAGTAAAACAAGATATTTTAGGGAAGGAATGTGACAGATGAGATCACCATATAGACACCATGTCATTTACTTAACTTAAGTCCATATTTTTTCCTTAATATAGTAGATGAACTCATTAGTTACAATGAAAATCAGTAAGAAAGAGGCATCTGGTATCCAACTGCCTACTTCTGACAGGGTTAAGATCACTCGGTCTAGTAATGTTCCTGCTTTTTCTACTGACACGGCCTAGTGCTACAGAAAACTGATGAGGGATGTTGAAAATTTACAAGCCTACTGTCAGAATGTTATAACAATAGACAGATGTAATCAGTTATATTTTTGCTGCTGTTCATGTTTAACTTCTCATTTAGCTAAGGTGGATTGAGTACTCAAAATTCTTCTGTTCTAAGAGCATCTTCTCTATACATTTAAGAATATAGGATAAATATAAGTTGTGACTGCATTCTGTGAAAATATATATTCTTTGTATATTTCTGAAGCCCATAGGAGGTAAAAATATTAGGAAAGAAAATAAATGGGAATGAAATGAAGCTTTGACATGCAGTGCTATAGCCAAATCAGTTGGTTTCTTTGGTCCTGTGTAAAATTTGTAATTCAACTTTAAAAAAGAAAAAAATATTATGAGGTCTTTTTCCAAGAGTATTTTTCCTCTACGTTTTCACAAATATTGATTTGAATTAGATCTTTTATTTTATTTTACAAGGCAAAAGAACAATATCTTTATATCCTTAAATTGTATTTTTCCTTTGTTGAATAAAAAGCAACTTTGACACACCCAACATATATTGCTTACTGGGACTGTTTTGATAGTCTGAAAAATAGTTGTAATGCATCCCATAAGAAATATTGTGAAAAGTTAATCTAATGTAGAAATTAATGTTCATAATAATAAATAAAAGATTCTACTCAGTTGATTTAATGCAATCAGTTTGCTATGGAATTGATACTGTAATAGCAATAAAAGAACGAGGATACAAATCTGATCTCAATGGAAGTTCAGAGCCATATATGGTCCTTTTTGTTGGCAGATATTGTAGGAAATATAGCATATTTCAGCCTTCAAGATGGCTAGCTATGTAATTTTAAGTTAGAACCTTAATATTTATCAATTTTATAATTTAGTCATGTTGTAATGGCTGCATATCAAAATTCTGTGCATCTCACTACAGAATGGTTACTATTATAAAACCAGATTTATCATATAATGGACTGGCACTGGATCTTTTACTTTATTTAAAATGATGCTAGTGGTGATTGCTCAAAAAATGTTTGTTTGTGGATTTTCTACAGGAAAAACTAAATTGCTATACTGAATTCTGTACATAAAAATTCACAGTATAGGCCATCTTTTAGTGTCTGTACCTTTGAATGATGCTGTGTATAGTCCCCGTCTCTTCCTCTGCAGAATTTAATTAACATTTATATTTACTGTAGGTCTTTGTCTCAGATTTTGTCCATTTGACCCGGTCTCCTTCCTAAGGAGTAGGATATTAATAGGAAACCAACAGAGCAGCTTCAGCTTAAATAGAGAAACAGTATTTTTGGACTGGATGTTAAAAGTTCTTTGTTCCCTCCAGTTCAGAATTATCTTCCTTATTTTTGGATAGGGAATCTTATGGTCACAAAAAAATCCATATCATGATACTGATTGATTACTTTTTCACGACTGTTTCATACTAGATATCTATGATGATACATAGGTATAGATTTTGGTCTCTGTGAACTGATAGTGAGTGTGTAATGAGGATATATCTTTTCAAATGGCTATCAAATTTGCAATACATAATCCAGTTTTTGTTTCCTTATTAAAAATATGACATTGATATCCATTTTGGAAAAGACATTCTGCTTGAGAAAGTATGTGTGTGGTGGGGAGTGCATGCAACATTTAGAAGATGAAAACAGTGTTCCTAATGACAAATCACTTCCCTTGGGTCTTCTGTACGCAATTCTGCCAATATATGTTGTAAAACATTGGTATGCCATTGTATATGAATTGTTCTAAGTTAACATTAGTTCAAAGGCATGTATGTATTAAATATAGTTCATATATACAATGTTTCTATATGTGTGTGTGTGTGTGTGTACACACAAATACAAATGTGTATGAAATATGTATATTTGTAAGACATTTTTTAGTCCACTTGTCTATTACAATTTCAGGTCATAAACTGTCACCATTCAATTTCTTAAAATTATGTTGTTAAAACATTTTATTTAGAAATTTTAGTAAAGCTGAATTCATTTACACAGATTGCAGCATATCTTCCAGTGTATCCAGATTTACTTTTTTCAGAGCCACAGAGAGAATATTAACAAATACATAAGAGGCCATCGTTTATACACAAGCAATTCAAATTTTACTCTGAGGTTTTTAATCTCAAGTGACCTTAATAAAAATAAATTAATATTATAAACAAACAAACATTCTGTTTGAGTTCAGGCTTTGGGGGATTCAAAAGATAACCACAATATGTCATTTCTTCCTGAAGAGTAATCCAAAATATTGACCATCTGAGGCAGATCTTCTCAGCTCTAGCCGAATTCCAGTGGGACCATCATACTGCTACACTTTTATAATGAAGTTGCTATTTGTGTGTTTCTTGTAAACAGTTGAGAAAAGAAGACATTTGCAAGATATCATTAATAGGCCCCTGGAAATTTTTCCAAATTTCACTGATTTCACTTCCCGCATCCTCTCAGTTTCTGCTGCTGATTGGGACTTGAATCAACCAGGCATCTGAAAGTTGTGTTCATTACGCTGTCAAAATGTGCTACCCCTTCCCCCACCCCCCCAAATATATATATATTTGAGCTATTTTTTGTCTCTTTTTTACAGGGTCAGGAAGAATTCATAGCATTGGTACACATATATATGTTTTCTAGGCAATCAGAAAGGCTAGACATTTAATTTTCTTTTAAATGGAAGTTTAAATTCTCCTGAAAGGATTTGAAGAGATTCTAAAGCTGTGAGATAGCATAGTTTGTTTTTTTTTGCACATATTTCCAGTATCCCTACTGATAATATATGTAGATTAATGTTTTGACATCTGATTTGTATCTGAGTGAGTATAGACTACCACAATGAATGTGTCAAGTGATGTTATAGCATGCAATATCCTGCCATTTAATAACTTTATAAGGAGTAGGTTGTATTTTTAAGATGTCACTAAGGTTATATAGCACAACTCTGGCCTACATTATGCAGCCCTTCATGTGCAGAAAACATCCATAGAAACCAGTGGAAGTGTTTTGTGCACTTCATCTTTCTACAGGGTTGGGTCCTCTGTTGTTAATTTGCTAAGATTTATATGCTTCCTAATGCTTGATAGTTTTTATCTTATAAAGCTTCAATGATATATTTCTTCTACAACTTCAGAGGAAGCTTTAACTATTGTTTATAACCCTTTTTTCACTACAGAAACTCCTGCTGCATTTCCAGAGAATATCAAAGAAAAAGAAACACCAACACCAGTTGAAGATATTCAGCTGGAAAGCTCCATTCCTCATACAGATTCTGGAATTGGAGAGGAGCAGATGCCCAATATCTTAAATGGGACAGACTTAGAGACAAGTACAGGCCCTGATGCTATGAGTGAACTGTTGTCTACTTTGTCTTCTGAGGTAAAGAAATCTCAGGAAAGCTTAACAGAAAGTCCCAGTGAAATCTTGAAGCCTGCACCTTCAATATCCAGCATCAGCCAAAGCAAAGGCATGAATGTAAAGGAAATACTAAAAAGCCTTGTGGCAGCTCCTATTGAAATTGCAGAGTGTGGTCCTGATCCTATCCCTTACCCAGATCCTGCTTTGAAGAGGGAAGCTCAGGCAATTCTGCCCATGCAGTTTCACTCCTTTGACAGGTATATGGCTGAGTTAATTATTTTATATTGTTATAATACTGAGATTTGGAGTATTTATTTGTTAACATGTTGATAGTCTGGTTTGAATTCAGATTATAGAGTATTAAGAAAATACAGCTGCTTTACTTCTGCTTCACAGCATTATTATAACCAGACTAATTCTTATCTGCAAAAGATGTCACGTTATTTTTCCCTCTAAGCACCAAATAAAACTGTAATTGGTGCTGGGAGAACAAACCTGTTTTAAAGAACTGTTACTGGGAAAATAAGACGGACAAAAAATAAAACCCTTTTCTCTCTTAAAACCGTATTTTGAATGGGGGGGGGGGAGAGGAACCTCTGTTTATACACAACAAACTGGCTGTGTGCCCCAACAAAATTCTTCCAAATGCTTGCATTTTAATTTCATCTGTCATACCAGTCCTTTTCCCATATTGAAGCATTTTCATCATGCCAGATTCATGCATACTTCTGCAAGAACAAGATTGAGACTGGCTGGCTTCTGTATTTAATTTTTAAGGTTTTACGCCCAGTTTTTTTTATATTTCAAGGGGAAACATTGTGCATTGTGCACCACAATTTTCTTATTTATCATGGTTGTCTGAAAATGCTCACACTACTTGTCAAAGTAGCTTTATGTGAGGCAAATACTCGAGCTCCATTGGACTTATAGCACTTGTTGAGAGATGCAATTGACAACATCCTGCAAAAAGGAGAGTTACTTCTATTATGTTCATTCTTTACCTATGCAAGGAGTCTAATTCTGAAATAGTGACATGACTGTATTTTCCAGTATGACATGGTTGTTGTAGAGGCTCCTCTAAAATATTTATATAATTAGAAGTATCAGTTAAACAAAGAATCAATTAAACAATTCAGTATGTGCTCTGACGTGACGGGGCCAGAGATAAAATTTTTACAACCCTGGAGGGCCACCAGACTCCACCAGCAGGCTCCCACTGCAGCCAGACAGCCTTCGTCCTTGCTGATCTCTCGGGAAACTGAGCTGGAATATCTCATCATGTGTAGCACTGTGCGCTCCACTTGGGTCCCTAGGCAGTGACTCCTTTCTGCAGCCAAGGGGATGGAAGATCAGCCTTTTTCTGGCTCCAGCAGGAACCCCAGTACCTAGGAACCCAGGCAGTGTGTTTTGCTCTCTGCTGGAGCAGAGAGAGGGAGCTCTGATTTCCCATTCCCTTGGCTGCAGCAAGGAGCCTGCACCAGTCTTTTAGCCCCATGGAAACACACTTCATTTGGGTTCTTAGGCAGTAGCTCCCTTCTGCAGCCAGTAGGAGGAGAGTGGAAGGCCACTTTGAAAGCCCCCGAGGGCCACAGGTTGGAAACCACTGTTTTAGAAATACATTACTTACAATTTGTATAAACACATGTTGAAAAATATTCTGAGGGAACGTCAAAAAAGCTATATGAAATACAGAGAAAAATTCCCATAGAAGAGGGTTAAATTATTGTCCATAAAATGATGAAAAAAATCCAGTAAATTGTTTCAGGTGAATGTAAATAATTAGGAGAAAGGGGATAAATGAAAACTGCATAAAAACCCCATAAAATATGAAGTTAGGAAGCACTTTTTGTTATACAATGTAGAGTTAAGCTGATAAAAATGTTTGAGGCTACTTCATTTCTGTTGGAAGAAAGAGGTAGGGAATGGATAGGGACTGGAACATCAAAAAGAAGAGTGGTCTTGATGTGATGAATGACTTTTACTCCTTTCCCCAAAAATATCTTAGTTCTCCTTTCAGAGTCAAAGTCTACTTATTGCCTAATGTTTTAGGAAGAAACTTTTTCCATTCATCAATTTACGTATGGTAATTTGGATTTATTACAAGAAGGAATAATATGTGAAAAATCTTGTATTGTTTGAGTTGCAGGGTTTTCTATTTTTCTGTGTGAACAATCATCATATTCCCAAATATATTTAAAGTTGTTTTCTTTTACACACATTAAGTTTACTGTGCGTTTACAAATTACATGATAGTTACCTAAGAAATAGTAAATATTCTAAGAAGCTTTAATAGGCTAAACTTCCTTTTTGATTGTAGCACTACATATGGGCTCTAATCCTTTATCAGAATCTGCTAACATGACCCCTTACACCTTCATAGAGTCCTCTTAATCTCACTGGGTGCGCATCTACACTTGCAAAATAAGTCGACTTAAGCTTGCTTAAGTCAACTTAATTTACACTGCGTCTAAACTACAGTTTCCTTAAGTCGACTTAAGCCACTTGCTTAAGTCGATTTAAGGAAAATAAAGTCGGCTTAATGAAAATTAAGTCGACTTTATAAAACCTCATTTTAGTTCAACTTAATCGACTTAGGCCAGTGTAGGCCTGAAGTTGACTTAGGGCTACCCCAGGACTCCACCACTGCCCTCCCTGCCGGGGGGGGCACAGGGGGAGCCTGGCATGCCCCCCACAGGGCAGGGCAGAGCCCTGCCCCTATGCCCTGCCAGGGTCCCTGTCCCCCTTTGCCCCATTGTACCCATGTACAATGGGGAAAAGGCTGAACCCCCTGGCACTGGGCAAGGGGTGCCCCCCTACCCCTGTGGACCTGCCCTAGGTCCCCCTTGCCCCTAGAAGTCAACCTAGGCATCCAGTGTGGGCGCTCTAGGTCGACTTTGTAAGTCTCCCCCCCAAAGTCGACTTTATATTTAGGTGTAGACATGCTAAGTCGACTTAACTAAGTTGACTTAAAGTTGACTTAGTTAAGTCGACTTAGCTAAAATCGACCTAAATTTACAAGTGTAGACATATCCACTGGGACTCCATTAAGCTTGTGCATCTCTATTAATTTTTCTCAATTCTGATTCTGGGCCTGAGGTTATTCACAGTGGTCCGATTTTTAATAATGTTATTAATGTTGTATAGATATTGAGGATTTTTAGTTTTATTTTCTTCTTATTAGAGCGCCAAACTGTCATGGCTAATGTGGTGGGACAGGTGTGTAAGGAGGTTCCCCTGCACTGGCTACCTGCTTTGCTCAGTGCAGGTAGGGGACAGGGGATGTAATGAAGTGTAGAAATGGGCAGGCCCCTTATTGTCCTGGGTGGCCTAGCTGTACCACTGAATTTGAGAGCATGTGATGCACCAGGTTTATGGTTGGCATAGTTTACTTCCTCTGTTGGGCAGCAAGAAAGTTTGGAGAAAAAGAGGATCATCGTGACTCTCCCGAAACCTGTATTGGTGGTCACAAACCATGGGCTAGAAAGACTTGATAGTAGGTTAAAAGAATATGTAAGTGATTGGCGTAGAAATGCACTGGGAGCCACTTAAAGACAGTAAGCCTGTGTTATACATTATAATCCTTTCTGAATGTTTTCCTTCTGTCCTTTCTTCAATATGTAAAAGCGACTGAAATAAGTTGCACCTAGTGTTTTCACTAAAGCTCTGTTTCGCCCAAAATGAAAGTCTTAAAATGATTGTGTTTGAAAATCTTTTATAGATTTGTAGGTAGATTTTTGTTTAGCAGTTTATTAATTTAAGAAAATGAAGATAATTGATAATTACATGGTATTTTCCTTGAAAGTTGACATATATCATCAATGTGCTACAAGACACATTTTTCTTACATTGGTGTTATGGTGATTCTGACAAAAGCAACCACTGGAATAATGATAAAAGAAGGAATAGAAACAATTTTAAAGAGTTTTAAAGCTATTTTTTTTAAAATTGCAATTTCAGTATATATTAGCATCAAATGAAAATGTACCAAAACTCATGTAGATAAAGTTAAAAACAATGTTTGATGTTTATTATCAAATACAATATTTATAGCACTATTTTTATAATGAAATTGCTAATAGTACCTGCTCAGAGTAATATATTTACACGTTGCAAAGCATTTTTTCTATAACTTATATAACTATAAATGAAATATAAAAGCACAAAGCATGCTCCAACACATTTTATCAAATGGGACTTCTGTGTAGTTAATGTATGCAGCAGGTCAAGTACTATCGAATGTAAATGATGAGGTGATATTGATGAAAGGAGGGGATTGAGGTCTCGAGGGGCGCTGATGACGGATTGAACAGAAGCGGCCTTGCGCTGCACGTAACTCAAGCCTGTCATCTTCACTGCTCAAAGCTATAATGGGAGGTGGCAGTCTGAAATGAGTTGCCACGGCAAAGAGTATTATTTTTGAAATGCTTTCACACAAATCACTAGGCCCTGCATACAACTTAGTTTCATGCTTTAATGTCATCAGGAGGCACAAATTGGTGTGTCTAATTGTTTGCCACCTGCCAGCAAAATGAGCTGCCAGCCAGCCAGACGGGTTTGATTGTCTGTCAGCCATTCAATAGATTGAGAGTGACAACATCAAAAATTTCACTTCAAACTCTGAAGCTTTGTGCAGCTTTTCAGAGACCTCTTCCCTTGCAAGTGCTTCTGGACAACTGCATTTTTCAATTAGTTTTCAATATATTGCTGCCTTCTGCCTCATCTGTCTTAAGGTAGCTGTAATTACATTATGAGCCATATAAACAGATTTCTGGGACACTGGAGCCTGGTTTCTCAAAGTTATGGCATGTCTTTTAACATCAAACTGAACTTAAAAATAGCATCCAGGATGACATGTTTAGAAGTAAGCACTGAGGGTTATCTGTCCTAGACTTATAACTGTAATGGAGCGTAGCCTACCAATAATTTCTTTTTCCATTCTCATCTTTTGATGGCAAAAACCATAAAAATCAGTCCCAGTTATTACCGTATCAGAATATATTTTCTAAATGTGGTTTGTCACACCAGAAGCAATCAATCTGGAGCATTGGGCATTGTGAAACTGTTTGAGTGATTCTATATGGTACTCATACTCTGCATTTTCTTTGATCAGTGCATTACTAGTCTTCCTGCTAGAAAGTTCTTAACTGAAATTACTGAAGTTTGGAGTCATCTTGCTTTTTAAAATGTGCCATGAGTCTTACAAATATTCCTTACTTTAGAGAGTCATTTTAATAAGTATTTCTACATCTGTATCTATGCAGAAATTCTTATTATATGTTCTGGAACAAATAATTTTTTAAAAGTCTGACATTTTTGCTCCTATTCAGCATCATTCAACTGGTTTATATGCCAAATCATACCTTTTTGGGTAGGATACCACTGCACGGCTTGCACACTTACCACAGATCTGTAAATATGAAATAAGTTTCTAAGTACTGAAAGTCCAGATTTTTAAAGATGTTTAAGCATTGTTCCACTCAGCATTACAAAGGTCTATGGGTAAGATTTAAGAACATTTGTTAAAAAAAAAAGAAAAAAAATTAGGGGCCTAAAGATGCAGATAGGTTCTAAGAAGGATATTCAAAAGTGTTTCGGTGTCCAACTCCCACTGAAATGAGTGGAAGATGGAAACCTAGGCACTTCTGAAAATCCTGCTAGGCAACAATCAGCATTTTTAGATACTTAAATATCTTTAGAATTGTGGCCCAACTCCGTATTCAGCTTTTAATTTGAACAGTATCTAATTGGTTGAAGGGAAAGAAATGGCTATGAATTCAAAGGGTAGTTTGTAGATTGAAGGACACTTAAAAACACAGTTATGTACTGTATCTTGTTTGGTTGAGAAAGTACAAGTGCACTTGCATCAGTTTAAATGAACTTCCTTATTTACTTTCATTTCCAAAATGTTCCCATCAATTTGTCATTTGAAAGAAATTGTACTTTCAAAAGTTCTTAATGTTGGACATTCGTCAATCTAAATCATCAGACAAAAAAATACAAAACAGTAATAATAACAGCAGTAATAATATAGAAGAAAATAATTCTCTCTATGTATAAGAAAAGGTAAATTGTATATCAAATGGAGTGGTTTGCTACCCATCTCATTGGTTCCATTATTCCACATATTTTGGTTACGGGTATATATTGAGTTAGCTTTGTTATGGTAACACTATATGAGATTTAAATGGCACCTTGATTCTAAACCACTGTATTCTGTTCTAATTTACAGTTTTGCATTTAAACACTGTTGAAATAGTTTTTTCAAACAAAAAATCTTTTCAGCAAAATAGAAATTTTCATAAAAATATATGATTTTCTTTTTTTAAAAAGTCATTTAAAAACTAAAAATAGATGAAAAAATGTTTTAAACTAAAAAATTCAAAACACTCAGCTTTTTTGTTTTGAACAACAGAATTGAAGAAGACAGTGTATGCTTCCCCTTAGTCATGGGTACCATATGTGTGGAGAGAGCAGTGCTGAGAGTACACTGATCATCCACTGTGATTCCAGGAGTAGCATGTATGCCACTTCCTCTTGATTGAGCTTGCCCAGGAGTAGCACCCATGAGCTTGCCCATGATAATTCCTGTCACCACTGCTATAATGGTAGTCCAGCAGTTTATTTTTATTCCCGTATATAGCCATATTACTTTGGAGAATAATTCTAATAACACTAATAATTCTGCTCCATCTTTGATATTTACTTCTTTCAAATATTATCTTAATTCCCTTAATTATCTTTTAGTAATTTGTCTTTTAATCGAATTCAATCCCTTCAGCCATTAATTATTTTTATTGCTTCTCCAAAGGCCAGTATGTAACACTGCCTTTATCATCTCATCTTATTGCAATACTTTATACGTTCACTCTCTATTAGCACTGCTTTATTTTTGGCAGATCTGTTGCTTTTCAACTTGTACTATGTGGTCTGATCTATAAATTAGGTATTAATTATATTGGTTACTTAAGAATTTCCAGTTGTTACTTTGAGGGTTGATGAGTTTTTGTCCCAAGATCAGGGCCAGTATTATAAAAATTGCTGTACAGTTGGGAACCGTGGTGTGTACAATCTTAACACTCATGCTATAGGAACTCTTCTCTTTTTACAATAATTTATTAATGTTTGTAGCAAAGCCACAAACACTTTTCTCTACTTATGTATGTTATTGAGTTGTAGAGGGAGTAAATGTGAAAATTCATACTCTCACCATCCCATGCAGAACAACCTGACATGTTAGCCATTACCTTCCTCTTCACCTTTCTCCTCATCACCACTAGCCGTCCAAGGGCTGCATCTCTCTTACTGTTCACAGGCTGGGACACCATTTTTATAATATGTTATGCTGACCCTACTACAGCTAATACATATTTAGTAGGATTATTTCCCCTCTTCTTTGTGTATTCCTCATATTGCTAATGTTGAGGTGTCCTTTTCTTTATGGGTACATCAATTCATTGCCACGGCACTCTTGTGTCCTTTCCAAAAGCTAGGGGTTAGCTCATGTTTCTGTGGCTCACTGATGTCACTATGGATGAAATTCACCTTTATATTCTACTTCCAGTTCCCTGACACTTAGTGGTGACCATTAGATCACTTATGTACCGAAGTCCATGGGTCTCAAACATTAAACTGCTAAAGCGAATGCCTTGTAGGATACGGGATTGTAGATTCCTTGCATTAGCTTTATATAATATAATAAAGGGAAGCTAGCTCAATGGGCTACAACTATTATGACCCACCCACCTTCACCACTTTCTGTTGGACTCGCATTCCCACCCTACCCCAGTCCGTCCAACCTGATACAATTACCATTTATCGTTATCCTTTCCTCATGGTCTTTCATATGTAGCAGTTCATAACAATGTATAAATAAGAACTGTCTGAACACTTGGTGGATAAAGCTTTGTAGTTTGTCACTTGTGTATTTCCAATTTATCAAGCTGTAGTCCATAGGTATGCAATGATTTATGTGCAGGTTTTTTTGTCCTGTTTTATCAGACTGTGTTTGAATATGCTAGCATGTTTAGAACTGCACGTGTTGATGCTTTGAGACACTTCTTCAGTGTTAAGTTCATTTAGAAATTCAGCATTTGCTAAGTAGTTAATCATATCAAAAATATCAATTATTTTGATCATCTATCCCCTATCTCTCTCCTAGATGGGTTCCCAAATATTAGACCACATTTCTGGACAGTTCTTTCCTTCCCCATGCTTCCATAGTCTTTTAATTTATCATGTCTTTCTATCTTTTCTGAGATCTTTTTTTTGCCTATTATAAGATTTCAGCAAATTTACCAGTCAGTCACTTTGGAAGTTTACTGGGAATCAGAATTATTTTAGGCGATCCTAAAGACCTTCATCTGAAAAAGTCACACAGACTACTTGCTGTCTCTGTCTTGATAGAATTTGTATCAAACTTCCAATTCAAAGCCTTGGAGTTGGAGACTGAAGAACACTCATTCTACACTTACGAACAGTGAGCACTGCCCCAGCTGGCCAACATTTAGGGAGGGGCACCTGGCCACTTATTAACATTTGCGCTCTTTCCCACTTCTTAGGAAGAAAAAGGCCCAACTTGGATTGCCTGCTGTAGAAAGTGTGTTCCCTGTTATCTTCCTAAAAATTCTAATGGAAAATTCCATCAAACCAAGAAATTGTCACAAAAAGCTGAAGGCATCCTAGATAGAACCACACCCTTCCCACTCTCAATGTCCCATGAGTTATAGAGGTTCTCAGGTGATCTGTCACAGAAGAAACATGAAGGATAGAGACTCAGCCCCAGTAGAAGAAAATACTTACAAATATGGAGAGGGAAGGGCACAAAAATATTTTAAATTCTTGTCTTTTTTCTGTGAA
The DNA here is from genome assembly GCA_007922175.1 of Pelusios castaneus. Classification (NCBI taxonomy): domain Eukaryota; kingdom Metazoa; phylum Chordata; order Testudines; family Pelomedusidae; genus Pelusios; species Pelusios castaneus. The sequence continues at coordinate 4,579,500 of ML685874.1, read as the reverse complement.
ACTGTCTTGTGCAATTTTTACAGAGATAATCATTCTTATCTGGGAAGGCTACTCTGGTCTCTAGGTTTCACTTTGAGAACTGATGGCACACAGCACCTTTGTTAGAATGAGGCATAGTACAGTACAGGAAATCTGACTCACCACTGACCATGAGAGTCCTGGATAGTTCGGGGTGCTGCTGTCAGGTCCATTGTCCTTATGGTCAGTGTGATTGAAACAGAGTGGTCTATCACTCACAAATACTCAATCTTTGTGCTAATGAAACCAGCTCACATCTTTCATCATTCTTCACCCTTCCCAGTTGAGTTTTAGGGTGAGATTTGGCTCAGAGACAGCATAGGCCATGTCTGTTGGACATGGACAGTGGACACACATTCATTCTCATTTTATTGGACCCTCTGCACTTAGACCTAGTATATATGGAGTTACTTAAAGCTCTAGTCTCTTCTGTATTCTATTCAGCCTTTAAGTCAAATTATTGGAAACAGTTGTCTTTTTAACATACCAGTCTAAAGAGTCCTTTGAGTCCATTGCAGTTTGCTTAAGAATCTTTCTTCTTTTCTTAGCTGACCAGAAAGGTGCACTTCCCAATTAGAAAGTTGCACTGACGCAAATAAAAACACATGTTGTGGTGAAATATTTAAAATTATTTTTGCAAGAGGAAGTGAATATTGCTCTGTAAATTTACATTGGACCTCATTTATTTAATAAATGAAAATCAGAGATCTAGCTACACTTTCTTCTTAAATCACACTTTTTCCCCTGAAAGAATCTTGTCAGGTTTGGTAAGAAATATACTGAGAAATCCTTACTAAAAGCACTTTCTGAAGTACAGAACTGTAGCCGGGAAGCTGACATGTTACCCTAAATAGTTACATTCTTCTGTTCTTTTATTTCAGAACTACAATATTATGCCTATTTTAGTTGAAAAATGAAGTGCATGTGTTTAGGAGAAAAAAAAAACATGCGGGTATAATGAAAATAAGCATCTTTTATTTCTTGCATGTAAAAATCCCTGCTGTTTCAGATTTGTTCTTCACATTCTAGTTTAGTTATAAAGCAGGGGCAACAATAACAACTTTTCTATATAATGAAGAAAGAGAAAGTGTGTATCTGGGAGGGGAGGTTGTGGGGGTCTGGCACTATTCAATATTTTCATTAATGACTTGAATAATGGAGTGTAGAATATGCTCATAAAATTTGCATTTTATATGAAGTTGGGAGTAGGAGGGGTGCAAGCACTTTAGAGGACAGGATTAGAATTCAGCATGACCTTAAAGAGGAGAACTGCTCTAAAATCAACAAGATGAAATTAAAGACAAGTGCAAAGTACTTCACATATGAATGAAAAATCTAATGTATAATAACAAAATGTGAAATAACTGGCTAGATGGTGTTATTACTATAAAGGATTTGGTGGTTGACTTGTATTCAATTTGTGATCCACTTCAATAATGTGGTGCAGTTGTAAGAAAGGTTAATATCATTCCGAGGTGAATTAACAGGAGGGGAGTTGTATATAAAACATGGGAGGTAATTGTCTCACTGTATTTGGCACAACTGAGACCTCAGCTGAAGCACTGTGTTCAGTTCTTGATGCCACACTTTTAGGAAAGATAGACAAGTTGCAGAGATTCCAGAGAAGAGTAAGAAAAATGCTGAAAGTTTAGAAAACCTGACCTATGACGAAAACCAGAACATGTGTAGTCTTGAAAAAAGAAGACTGAGAGGGGACCAGATAACTTTTCAAATGTGTTAAGGACTGTTGCAAAGAGGACTCGTCCTCTATGCTTGTTAAATTGTTGACCAGTTCCCTTGTGCATTGAAGGCAGAAGGAGAAGTAATTCATTTAATCTCCAGCAAGGGAGATTTAGTTTAGACTTTAGGAAAAGTTTTCCAACTATAAGATTAGTTTACCTCTGGAACAGGTTTACAAGGGAAGTTTTGGAATCCCCATCATTGGAGGTTTTTAAGAACAGGTTTGACAAATACCTCTTAGGGATGGTCCTGCCAGAGGGCAGAGGTCATGGACTTGGTAATTTCTCAAGGCCCTTTCCAGCCTTAGATTTCTATGATTCTTTTTCTGTTCATTATCAAAAGTGGCTAAGCAAACAAAACCAAGCCCCAGCATCTCTCCTTTGTGGCGCTGTGTTAATATGCCATTTCATTCTCTGCAGGAGCGTTGTTGTACCTGTGAAAAAACCACCTCCAGGTAGTCTAGCCGTTACCACAGTCGGAGCTGCCACGGCTGGAGGTGTCCTGCCACCGGGTACTACGCCTAACATATTTGCTGCTACAGGAGCTACACCAAAAAGTATGATTAATACAACAGGTATCGTCCTTAAATATTTTTGTGAACGTCTTTTTCTTTCCGTGTTTTTTCTTCAGTTCTCTCATTTCTATTGTTGTTCCTTTTTAAAAATAAAAACCTTGAAAGCTCAATTATATCTCTTGTCCTCTATGAAGGACACAGTTTTCTTTGGCTGTATGTTTATTCCCTCCATTACTACTTATGGAAATTATGCAGCCTTATATAGGTGACTAGATAGTCCTAATCATGTTTTAGAAACAAAGGGGACAGTGACAGTATGTTGGGAATATATCTACTAGCATTAAGTATTCCCTGCTTATTCCCTACTTAATACCTCAAAGAAGGCAAAAACCCTACTAATATATCCTAGAGTGGAACAGGAAATACGTTTTTTCCTGACCCCAAAGCTATTCATTTAATATTTGTGAGTAAAGAGGCCTTTCAGTGTACACTAACTCACGTTAACCCGAATCATTCTTCAAATAACAGTTTGATTTCCCCTTAAACGTGATGTGTAAAGGTTTTAAATAGGGGTAGGGCTTGTTTGTTTCCTTATAATGTTAATGCTTTTTGGGGAGTGGGGGTTTAATTTTTATTTATTACATTATAAATGCAGAGGCCGCCTAACCTGTAAGAATATATGGATGACTGGAGACTAGGTAGGATTATGGCACTGCAGATTCCAGATCAGTGAAATAAGGTTGAGAGAGGAAGTGATTTTTATTCATATCATGGATAGCTTCTTGGTATTTGTTTTTAATTATACACGTAAAACACTTGAAAATTAGTTCAATGATATAACATTCTTCAATATAAGTCAAAGGTTGAGAAAAATAAAATCCCTTTGGGTGTGGGAGGTAGGGAGGCGTTGATGCCAGTGGAGCAGTGGAAATTTTCCCATCCTTCTTTCAGTTCATAAAATAAAATAGGAAACATACTTATTTTTTCATTTACAGGTCATCTTTAGTTCTTGAGAACAGGACTTTGCCAGTATTATATAACAAATATTAATTAACCTTTCAAAAAATCTGCTTAATTAAATTAATTATTTTTTTTTTTATCTGTTTCTCTTTAGTTGGATTTCTGTTTTGTGATCCCCTTTTTAGGTACCTGTATACTATAAGATGGTCCCATATTGAAGCCTTTTCTCCAAATGATACTACTACATAGGTCTCAGATTCTCAATTTTCACATCATAGCTTTAAAACATTCCATACCTTTAATCAACTGAATATCTTTTTTGCACAGTGATTGCTATTAAAAAAGCAATAAGTCACCCACAATGATTCTAAGTGCAGTTAGGGAAAATACTGCAATATCAGAAGCACAATGGGTAAATAGTTATCCATGCACCTTTTATGTATTCTTTTTATCATACCTATTTTTGTCTAGCAGACTATGCATAGCAGATTTATGGGAAAGTACAGTGAAACCTGGATTATCCGGTCCTCAATTAACCGTACATTCGGTTAACCGGGATCGGAACCATGGGGGATCGGGTGGCCGCAGAAGCTCCCTCAGCCCCAGGGCTCGGCTCTCAGCAGGAGCTGCGGCGGCTTAACACCGCAGCTCCTGATGAGAGCTGGGGGATCGGGTGGCCACAGGAGCTCCG
>ML685874.1:4546048-4575177 GCA_007922175.1 Pelusios castaneus | reverse complement strand
GGTTGGCTATCAGCAGGAGCTTCGATTATCCGGGCTTTTTGATTATCCGGCTCACGGGCGCTGGTCATTAACCCAGATAATCGAGGTTCTACTGTACTGACTGGAAAATATTTCAGTAAATTTTACCAATTTAATTCCAAAGAACTACAAATGTACTGAGCTTCTTAGCTGACCTTTGGGTAAAGAAGTTCATCGCCATTTTGGCCTTGTTCCATTTTGTAAACTATTTAAGCCTGAATTCATGTGAATGAACATTTATTCCAACTCTCCAGTCCTAGCAAAAGTAGAACTTAATTCCCATGTTCTAAAAAGAGTATGTGTATCAATGAAATATTGCAAATCAGAAACTAGTGGGTATACCTGAGCTGCATTGAGGAGTTAATCAGGTTCGTTGCGATGTTGCTTACACAGAGAGTCAAGTCCTGAGGGTTTTTTGGAGGGACTGGGCTTGGTTGTTCGGCTTTTGTCATTGAATTAGCTGAAGTATGGGGTTTACAGATTCAGATGAATCAGTCATATTATGCCTGCGATAATCAATATAATGAATTATATGGTTCTGCTTTTAAGGCACATATTTGTTCAAAGTATCCAGATGCTGTCCAGTTTATATACTTGCTGTGGTGTTTAAAAATCCCTGGGTAAAAAGCCAGTGAAAATGAATACTTCGTTGTAAAGTGAACTATGCAGCAGTTTATTGCTGTGGGAAAAATGCTATTCAGTCATTTAGAGAGTTTAGATGTCCCCCAAGTCCTCTATTTCCTATATTTTTTTACAATATGCCACAAATGTCACCTGGGCATAATTTAATTTTACAAAAGTATCCCATGCTAAGGATTTTAGGATAATGATTAAAAACACAATATAACAAAAACCAAGCTTTTGTATTCCAAATCATCTGGTCACAGTCAACATTCCACTGTTAACACAGCTGTCACAAGGGAAGCTGTGCTTTTAGACCCCTTTTAGACTCCCAACACAGAAACTCGCAGTAAAACAGGATGTCTCTTCCAACCCAAAGATAAAAGCTTTCAAGGAAACATTAAGGTTTAGATAAGGGAAAATAGGTGTATATATTATTTATTTATTTATTTTACGCTTTGCTCTGCATGCTATGTACTATTGGGAGAATAAAAAATGCTTTCTTTTGAAGGAACAGTTATCACTATAACCAACTGTCTTGGGTTCCCAGAGTAGAAAAGGGCTTGCAGATGTCAAACTTAATTGGGTCTGTTCAGTTAAAACAGTTGAAAAGCAGGGTTTCTGTTCCCAGAGATCCAGCCTAAGAGTTGTAGGACCACATGAATAGACCCAGATAAGGGTCAAGGCATTGAAATCCATCTCCAAAAGGATTCACTGGAGACACTCTGTTGACTGTGAGTTTCTGTGTTTGTATTAGCATCTCCTTCCTGTGCAGCTTCTGACAACCCACTTTATTTTTAAGGGCAATGTCTTTTAAGATTTTTATACCCCCTCGATCCTAGGCTCAGGTCTGGGAAAAGTAAACCTTGCTAACCTGGTTGGAGCCAGTTAGGGATATTCCCAAATGAATAGCTTCTCCATTGTTTCCTCAAGGAATATTGTTATTCCCTCAGATTGTACCTTATTTTTGCCATTGTTTTGTTTCCTCCCCAACAGCCTCTTTTGATTTATCTCCTTGCAGTCAGGCAAGAAAATACCTACCAGGTAAACTGAGGTGCAAAAAGGATGACCAGATAGTAAGTGTGAAAAATCAGGACGGGGTTGGGAAATAGGGTCCTATATTAAACCAGGCCTGGATATCAGGATGGGGCTGGTTACGTCACGACATCTGGTCACCCTAGGTGCGTATGTTGTTTGTTTAAAAGAAAAGAGAAGAAAAGAATGTTTATAACTCTCATTTTCTACACAAGCTCATAATGAATATGGCTTTCTCATTCTGATGGTGGTTTGTTTTATATGATGTGAAAATATTTTAGCCCTTGGTGGTTTATTTTTAGGGTAATTGAGAACAAGAGGTAAGACTTATTTTATTTTACTCTTTTTTTCTTGAGAACGGCTAGTTAACATATGTAAAAGGGGCTTTGAGAAAGAAAAGTGCTACATAAAAGTAAAAAGATAGTTTTAAGAGAGTTAACCACTGATCTGTAAAAATATAAAAGGCAATGATAGTGGAAGGCAGAAACATTTTTGTTTGAACCCTTTTATTTATTTATTTATTTATTTATTTCAGTGACTGAGTCCTTATTTATTTTCAGGCAATTTCATTTTATGTTACAATGTACTTTGATCTGTTGTTTCCCTTCATTTTTATGTTCAAATACATTCTAATTTTTAACCTACAGCTTTCTAATTTATCACTGGACATAACTTAATTGTAAATATGCAGAGCAATGTCAAACACAGCCTTCTTAGCATAGTAAATTACTCTATTTATATGTTAAAGCTCTTTCAATTGTTTTGAAATAGGTAAGATGATTTATTACTTATTTTTAAATAGACTGAAATGTCATGAAACATCATTGTATTAAAAAAAACTTCTTTTTTTTTCAAACTGAATTAAAATTTAAATTTATTTTGGGGACAGGTGCAGTGGATTCAGGATCTTCTTCTTCCTCTTCATCCTCTAGCTTTGTGAATGGTGCTACCAGTAAAAATCTCCCAGCTGTACAAACTGTTGCTCCAATGCCAGAGGATTCAGCTGAAAACATGAGGTATGCATCCTTTATAATTTTATTTTAGTTGTCTTTTCTCATGACACAACAAAATCACCTATAGGCAATAATCAAAATAACACAAAAATAAAATTTATAAAATATTCTGGGAGGATGCTAAATAGTTATTAAAATAACTGAAAAACAATACTAGCCTTGAATTGTATGTATCTTTTTTTATTATTATTATTCTTTGTTGCTTAGCAATCACCACACTGCTGTAGTGTTTTAAGATGTTAGTCACGTGGCTTGAAGGCCATCAGAGAATATGGTGATGGGTACAGCAAAAGCATCTTAGAATTGAATAGAATTATACTTTCACAACAAAATCCCAGTTAGTAGTATATACCAATAAATGTGTTAGTTTGGTCTGTTTGAATGAGAAGGATGATCCAGTGATCACAGCTATTGGACCACCTGGATTCAATTTCCAGATTCTTCACAGGTATTCTGTTTGACCTGAGCAGTTCAGTTAGGCCAGGGGCTCTGTTCCTGAGTTGCCTATCTCTGAAATGGGGATGATAACACTTCCCTACTCACAAAGATATTGTGAGCTCAAATATATGTGAGGTGCTCAGAGGCCATGGTGATGACAATTATACAAGCATCTAAGATGGATAGAACATATAATTGTCAAGATATTTGTTAATATTATCTCCAACAAAACTAGAGTTGATATAGTCAGTCGTACAAAAGAATATCCGAAAGTGCTAAAATTTTAGTGTTTAATTTTCACTGAAAAAATATAGCTTTAAAACAAGCTAATTAAAACAATTTAAAATATTTTAAAAGTAAAATAATTTCAAGCTCTAGTACTTTATGAAGAAGTAGTGGTCAAGGTTTCACAACATTTAATAATTAGTAAGACCATTCCAAGATAGTTACACAAAACTTCTGAAACAACCCAAATTGGCAAGTATAAACAGAAACCTTTGCAGGAAAAACAAATTACTTAGTGTATAATAGAAAGGATAAAAGCAGTCTTTGAAGTACTCAGGCATCAAGACATGTCAAAACTTATAATTAAAGCTGATCTTCTAAAGAGTTTCTTTTTAAACCATTGTAACCAGTAAACAGTCATAAATTTTTCCACTAGCACTTTAGTGACAATACTGTTATAATGGTTAATAAGAAACAGTTTGGATCCAGAATATAACCTCAAACTTTACTTGCAACTAGAACTCTGTTCCGATTAAACCTGGCTGAAAAATTTCCATTGGAATAGTTTTCCATCAGAAAATGCAGTCTCATCATAGTAGACGTTATTTAAACAAAAGCAGTGTGATATTATTAAAATCAAGTTTTATATTTTATTACTCTAAATATTTTGGAATTTCCTTTCTATGAGAAATTTCAAAATGTTGACTTTCATTCTGATTTGGAATGAAAATAAATTTGAAAATGTTAGTTCCCTATGGAATGGAAACTCCATGTTTTCACCAGCTCTAATTATGATGCTGCCGCTTTTTAAATTAAGTTGGTAAAACTGAAAAAGTAAAAGCATTTTGCTGCCTATTCAGAGCATGGGATCCATATCCCTTACTTCCATCTATGTGACAATTCTGAATAATGATATAAATTGCCACCCCTGTCTTCCTTTAATTCTTTGATAGTTTCTTTGGGGCTTGTCCTGTCTTTTTTTCCACGGCTTATATAGTTTGCCATAATAGAATTATTGTTCAAAGCAGTGAGTGGAGGGAGAGCCAGTGCAGCAAGCAGGCCTACTGACATAACCTGACCGCATAGCATAAATTATAGTTGCCAATCCAGATTACCATCCAAAGGGCACAAGTGACAGTTGCTAGGAATTCAAAAATTCAAGTATAAATTAAAAACAAAATAACCAATTTAAATTGTATGTCATGGAACTTCTAACTTGTTTTATTTGAGACCCCCTTTTTTTCCTAAAATTATTATTGATTATCTTTATTATAAGTGCACCTTGAAGACCCAGGTGGAATTGAGACTCCATTGTATTCAGTGCTGAATATACACACCATAACAGTCTCTGTCCCAAAGAGCTTACAATCTAAATAGACAAGATTGCTTTTTTTCCCCTCCCTTCTTCCCTAGCTCACAGTGGGGTTGAAGTGAGTTGCCCAAGGCCACACTGTTGGCCTGTGGTAGAGATAGGAATAAAACCCATTCTGTCCATTAGAACTAAAGGTTTGTTTTTTCTCATTGCTTAAAATGTGTATAAAAGAGCTTATTTTAAATAGTTGGCTCTTGTTCAGAGTCCTTAGGCATCTACAGAAGTCACATGGGTTAGTTTCAGTATCTGAGAACCGAATAACTGCATTATGAAATGAAAAACAAATTATTGATTCCAGTGACTGATGGCCAGTAGAAGCTGTACATTTATAATAGTATTATTTCTAGGGAAAAAAAGATATTCTACACTTTCATCTATCAGCATGCAACTTATCCCCTTTGAGTCTAAAGTCCCACTGAAGATATAAATGCAAAGGCTCTACAGCCATCTTCATTATATGCTTGAAAAATTTTCCATGTTAGTGAGGTGAACACTTTTTAAACGAAGTAGGTTTTGCAAATGTTTCAGATTCTCTTGACTGCTATATGGCATTGCTTTCTTCAAGTGTAAATTGGTGAATATTCCCTGTAAAAAGGTAAGATTTTAGGTAGAATTTTGGTGTCATTGTTAATGAAAAATATACGTCTTGAGAATCTGGATTTTTATTTAGCTCAAAGACTATTGTAAAAAGAGATGTTCCAGGGCAGATGGTTAGTGGCCCTTGAGCTTTTATATTTTATATAAAAGTATATTTAATCAAAGCTGCTATAGCCATTCTTGATAGGTTTCATCAAATCGGACAAGCAATCCATCTAAGCCTGTTATTTGTACAGATTAAAGCAAACTAATTGCATACCTAATTTTCTCGCTGGTTACTTTTACATCCAGTAAAACCTTTAATAAGAATCACATTTGTGTAACTGGCATTTTGCCTATTAGTCATTTAGAGTTTGTTTTTCTGTCTTCCCATTTGGATTAGATAACCTTCTAGATCATTTAAAGAAAGCATCCTCAATCCCTCTTTGTGACTGTGTGATTGAAATAGATTATTAATTGTAGAGTTGAATTTATTACATGCTTCCTGTGTAATCAACCTTACTAATAAGTAGCGAGATCTTTCCTGGGAGTGATGTATTTTTTGCTTTGGGGAAAAGTTATCTTTCTCTATATCGCAGCATATAAGAAATCATTTTCATTTTAACCTACATTATTCTGTTTTAAATCTTATATTTCCAGTCTATTCTTTTCAGACTTCCCCTCTCTCTATTTCTATATTTTGGGGCTTTTTTCAGTCTGCAAAATAATAAATTATTAATTCTCACACTTCAAAAGCTTCATAGAGTGTTATTGGGGAACCCCAGAGATGTTCATTTTGTGATTCAATATACTGTGGGCAGTAAATGTCTAGTTTATATAAGGAGTAATATGTAATCTCCAAATTTTAATTTCCTCTTATCACCTCCAGTTTAATAATATACTTAGAGGAGAATGATCTGAGAAGGTTCTATATTCATTTAAATCTGTTTAAATGGTCTATGGAATATAGGCCATTTTTGTATTAGCAATATTTTGTTGATGCAAGAAATTAATGCATCTTCCATAATTGGTTGTCCTGGAGAGTTTTGTATGGTCTCTAGTTAAAAATGGGGACCAGTGACGACAAGAAAGCTTCAGTTGCTTTTGAACATGGATAGGGAGCTTAATCCTCTGTGCATACTGCAGCCAAATACTTACTTATTCTAGCTGCTGGCAGCAATTTGTGGTGAAGTCAGTGGCAAACTCTTATTCATGTCAGAGGGAGCAGAAACAGTCTATTAATTTACCCACTGATTCAAACAGGGGTCCTGTCTATCGTATCTGTATATGTATTTTTGTGGCCCTCATCACTCTAGTGTCTGAAAAATTTTAGAAGAGAAGAACTGGATGAGTATTTGGGTATTTGTAATATGATGCAGAGCCTTTTACATGCAGGTCAGATAATTCAAATAGTTTAAATTTGATCCACAGTTGAATTGGACTACCCTGAAAAACTATATGAAGGATTAGAGAGTTTCCACTTTGTCCTGAACATCTGCAAATTGAGTGAAAAAGACAGCATTATCTTATTACAAAACACTCTTCAAAGCTCTTTATTTGAGAAGTGGAAAGGAATTATATTAACTCCCTATCTGGGGTTTCCTCATTACATTGCATTCTGAGCCATTCTAGCTTCACAGAATGGGAAAGTGTCTGTTGTAGGCTTCTGCGTGACGAAAATAGCCGGTGTGTCTACCTCTATTCTGCTGTGTGTGTTTGGGTAGAGGAGCAGCAGACAGGTCATATGCTCCCTTATCTGCATGGTGGCCAGTTTAACTTAACTTAAACCTCATGAGGGGTGAAGAAACCAGGAGTCTGCTAACTAGTTAGACTTGAAGAACCCATAAATACTGAGAAACAGTCCCTGTTCCAAAAGACATCGTATAAATAAATGAAGCGGAGAAGAGTCTGAAGACAGAGGTGCAGAGAGAGGTTAAATGACTTATCCAAGGTTGAACAGCTAGTAAGTGGCAAAGCCAGTGAATAGATCCAGTTTCCTAAGTCATGGTCCAATGCTTTATCAGCTGGACCACTTCACCTAATATCTCAGAGCTAGATTTTGTTTTCTGAAAGTTTGTCAGGAAAGCAAGAATGTTTTTTATGAGGTGGTCTTAAGTCATTAAAAACTCTTCAGTCTTCTGGAGTTCATGAAAAGGGATGAAATACTGTATCTCTGAGGAGGGTGAAAAGTTGTTGCTGCAGGGCAACTGCCAGTTCACGTTTATACTCTGAGATTTTTAAAATGCAGTTATTGATGCTCTCTTCACTTGTATAACACAAGCAGGATAAACATTGCAACCAAAAAAATGAGATTAAACTCTTCATTGTGGAAGCTGATATGGAAAGGGAACATTATCTGGGTGAAATCAGGCACATTCAGATAGGCCATTTCAGTCCTGAGAGTCCTTGCCTCATGGAGGTGAAAGCTCATTTGGGAAAAAATTGCATGCAATAAGAACACTTAAAAGTTTGGATGTTTCCACACTGCACCTTTTAATAGAATTTTCTGTACTTAAAAGTAAAACCCAGTGAGGTTTACATCTTACAACAATATTTTTTTTTGTAGTGAAATCATGTCTTTTTAAAAACAAACAAACAAGCATAACGAACACACTTAATTAGTTGAGATGAAGAAGACTTGCATTTGGATGGTTGGGGTTCCCTCATCATTCTTTAAAAATGAGAATAAAATGCTTTCTACTTTGTATTGATGTATAAGTCCTGCTAAGTTAGTAGGACTGCCATTTTCCTAAACTTGACATGAGTTAATGTTTCTTGACTAACTTAAGGAATGCTTTTAAATACTGTATTATTAATCAAGCGATAGTCATTCTGTTGTCAGGAGACACTGGTACTTGAAACACTGATTAGGAAGCAGACATGATGTGATATTATTTAACTGCTGATATTTATGTTTTCAACACACATGCTTTGTTTTCAACAGCATCACTGCAAAGCTTGAAAGAGCATTAGAAAAGGTGGCCCCACTCCTGCGTGAAATTTTTGTAGACTTCGCCCCTTTCTTGTCCCGTACGCTGTTGGGCAGTCATGGTCAAGAACTGTTAATTGAAGGTACTGATCCATTATTCAATTCCTAATGTTTTCTTGAAGAAATTTTAAAAGCTATAGTTTCATTTCCTGTAACTTGTTTTTTATCTGAGTAATGCTTGAGGGTTCATGAAAATTGACTATTTGTGTTCCCAGTTTCTTAATTTGTTTTGTAAGTGGCACATTGGATATGCACAAGCTCTTCATCCTGCTTTCCATGCAAACACAACACAATTTAGTTTTACTTCTTTAAAATACTAAGAGTGTAAGTCAGTCTGAATTTTAAGAGACTAGTATAATGAGAGCACAGATTAAACTGTTTGAACCTGGGAGGAAAAGGAATTAGACTGTGCTGAGTTAGATAATGAATGTAAATAGAAATGGAAAGTTACATGGTAAGTAACCCTACTTACTCCCCATCATACATTTATGAATTTACACAGGAAAATTACAAAATACATAAAATAAGGTAACAATATAGTCTACTTTAAGGAGGGTTGTAGAGTAATTATTAACAAACAATCTAAGCTAGTGTGGTGGTGAAGGAAAAATTCCTTCCCAGCCCCCGGGAAAGGACAGGTAGTGATGTCCATAGCAGGTATTTTGCCACCTCAAGGGGAGGAAGGGTGGGTGCTGCCTCGCCTCACCTGCCCTGTGGAAAAGGGCTTCTCCTTTCCAGGCTTGTCTCTTTTCAACTCTTCTGGTCCCTGGGGAAAAGTCAGCATTGCCAAGCTCCCCCATTCCACCCCTTTGCAACAGTTCTTACCTCTCTCTTACCTTCTCCCCAACCCTGCACTGTAGAGTGCTGTTCTTTTTCCCTTAGCCAGCCAGACAATATCCCTCCTGCTTAAAGGTGCAGTGTGGTCATTTATCTAGTTACTCTGTAACATGAGGAAAGCCATTTGAATGCAATTATCTCCCACATGGGTTCAAATATTTTCTATTGTGTCATAGTTTTATGGTTGTGAAAGGAAACTATTGATTTCACTTGAATACATTTAAAGCAACTGGACAGGGATTTTCCCAGAAATTTGAAGTTAATTTACTCAATTCGAATCTTTGATACCTTATTTCAGTGGAATTATTGGTGGCACATTTTTGCAACCTTGTTTACAACATTATTTGATTTAATCCTTTAAAAGTCAGAAAATGAAAAAAAAAAAAAGGCAGCAGTGTATTCCATTTCTATTTGTTAGTATTGTTTGGTTTCCATCTTTTTCTTACAGAGCATGAATCAACTTGGCTTATTTTCGTTTAGGTCCTTTCTTAAGAAAAATTCCTTCTAGTGTTACCACTGGCTTAGCTGTATTGATGCTAGCAATGGTGGGAGCCCTGGCATGAACTCTAGAAGCTTCTGGCAAATGACAGAGGTTAAAATGTCAGAATCCAAGGAACCCTGACCCTGGTTGGGCTGCCAGCAATACAGCTGAATCACTTATAAGGCATTTTCTCTATTAATATTTTACAACACATATGAAGTGCAACCTAAAGAAGTAGCATTCATCTTGTCATTACCTCTGTCTTGTTGCCATAAAGAGCTGTATTTTAATGTGATCTCATGGTGACAGATCTTTCTGACGTAAGAAAGATACATATTTTGGTTTTCACAACTGTGTATCACCATCATTATTGATATTAAGAAAGTTTGGTGAAAGAGAATATTTATCGTATGTGGTCCATTTATTGGCTGTTTGTAAAAGAAATAAAGCAAACCTTTTTATAGTCAAACACAACAGCTATTGCTGGGGGGCTTGTGGTTTTTTATATCAAAAGAGCAGAATTTTGAATCAATAGCTATTTAGAACTAAACAAACTTTTACTACAAGTTTTTAACAATTTAATAGTAGACCAGATTGTGAACATGCACTTTTTAGTGTGTTAGCTGAACAGAAGTGTATTCACCTCATTACAAAAGAGAGAGGATTTTGTTTGTTTTATAGTATTACATTTCAAATTCCTCCCTTTACTGTTTGACTGACTTACTTATTTCTCTTACTCTTAAGACTGGTCTCTTCTAATTTTCAAAGCTTTCATCAAAATGTGCAATTATATTCAGCAGAAAGAAATTTCTGTTAATATAGATAATTAATCAGTCTACTACTATAAAGCTCAGAAACAAAGGTTGGATTAAGAAATCCAAGAGTGTCTGTTACCCATATGTACTAATAGAATGGCAGAACTTTTTTTTTTCCACACAGAGTAATTATTCTTTTCACCCAAGATAAGATAATTAATCTTGTCCCTTAGAACTCATATCTCCTAGTGAAGGCAGTTACTTCATGTAAAGTTACGCTCCTGCAGTCTGGTCTAGTATGCATGCTGTTGTGTCACCCCAATTGTCTACTCCTTGTACCCCACTGACACTGCCTTGCTATATGAACTCCCATTCTTGGCGTCATCTCTCACTAGCCTCCTGCATGTAACTGGTCCTAGGTAGCGGAAGTGCGCTCACACTCGCCACTCATGGGGTGGTTCCTGCAGCCACCCCCACCCCGCTTCCCTATGCAACACCAGGAACTACCATCTTGCAGGGATCAGGACCTTTTCTGATCGCTGCAAACTCATTTATTCTGGTCTGTCAGTTTAACAAAGAAACTGATATGCATCGCTTTTCCTCCAAGTTAAGTGCTCATGCTTTCACTCTCTTTCCAAAATCCACACTGCTTTAGAAAAAACAAGCACTAGTTCATTGAATAAGACACAATTTTAAGTGAGTATATAGCAAATCAATGCACAATTTGATAATTAATCAGTCAAGGAGATATCACAACCAAATAAAAGATAACTTGCATTCCAAACTAAGATTACTACTTCAGTTATTTTCTGTTTACCCGCTTGCTTGTCTACTGATGGTTTTGCAGCCAGATCTTCCTTGGTATATGGGTAGATATGTGTCTTGGAAGTTGCTTGCAAGATGGAGATCTTGGCACAAAAAAGACTCTAACCAGTTTAAAGTGTGACTTTTTCTCTTTTCTTCAAACCCCTGATCAGCCTCTCCCTTCCTGGGGTGAGATGATTTTTTTATTTTTTTTTTTAACTGATCTTTCCCTTCTAAGACAGAGAGCTTAATTTGCATTGTCTTTGTTATGCACCCCTTCACTGGGTACATGTGGGAACACAGTGCTGTTTGTCTGCCTACCCAACCCCCATTTAGCCCTGTGAAATACACTTGGAGACATTTTTCATATATGTACACATGTATAATGTTGCAGGAATGATACTATCCAAAAAAACTTCACATGACATATTTTGCATTAAACCACACCGTTACATTGCAAGGGTGAACAAGAAAGATATGCAGGTCATGTTACGGATGTATGGAGCATACAGCAGATTACACTTGGGTGCTTAGTTTGTAGGCACCAATGTTTGAAAATGTTTCGCTTAATGCAAAAGATATTTCTTGGCTACTTACTAATAGTTGTTCTTGATCAAGAGTGTATTATTCCCTCCATAAGCTATGAAGATAATAAAACAATGGCTTTTGCCAGGCAACATGCTTTGGACACACTCAATGTTAACTTGTAAAGGAAAAAGAAACTACCTGTTTCTTGGGGTGTTATATATAATGCTTATCTAGATACCTAAGTACTGATCAATATGAGTAATTCTATAAATGGAAATGTTTCTATTCAGAATAATTACTTAGCATTTCTTTATTAAAAGAGCTATAATCCTCTTGTCCCTTCAAAGGACATCTCTACTGGCTCTATTGACTAGAGTTTTCCAATGCAATGCTTCCTAGGTTGAGTGCACACAATTTTATGCAGTGCCTTGATCACAAAAGCACGATTTTTTTTATTGGCAAATAACAATTCGCTTGTCTGTTTTCTTTGTAAGAATTTGATCTACTGTTTTATATGTTTCAAGATTTTAATTATAACAGGATTACAAAGTAGTAAATAAACTTCATTCCATCTTGTTTTTAGTTCTTTTTCAAATTGATCAACATAAAACTGTTTATCGTATGTTGTAAAATGTATTTCCTTTTAATTACTCAAGTTTGAAGCATAAATCTTTCAGTGCTTGTCTTCCTCTATCAAAAACTGTATGCTTGTTTATTTGTTTACTCTTTGCACGATTCTAAAGCATAGCTACCAACAGTTTAATTCTGTGACATGCTGAACACTATCAATTATCATTGGTGCAAATGGAAGATGTTGGCTTTCAGTCCTGATGGATCTAAGCTCTTCTGTGTGTGTGGGTTCTATTTATAATTGCATATAGTTGTTGAAATCCATATAATGAAATACATAGTCATGGCTGCATTTATAACCCTCATTATCTAGCACTCTGCTTACTAATCTATTGCTTTCACACTAAAAAATGTTTCCCTTATTCTCTCACCCCTTTCCAAAAAAAAAATTCTGTTATAGAAATGTGTTCCTTACCTCACCAAATAATGAAATGGATTTTCTTCCATGAAAGCTCATGTGATAAATAAAATCTGCCACAGGACTCTCTTGTTTTTTTCATTGTTAGTGTTATGGAAGCAGTATACCATACATAAGACAGACAATTTTAAGCACTGAAATCTAATAGCTCTCCATTTAAACTATTAGAACTCTGTTCATTGATACATGTCACCCCATTCTATCCCTGATAGATCGTGAGATATCAGACCATAAGTTCACAATATTGGAAAGGCTATTTTAGCTAATGGTTTGAGATTTCTATAATCTTAGTTATAATTGTTCTCTCCCTCCATGACCTGCCCAGTTCTTCTTCTAATTCTTAGCATTTGGGCTTTACAGTTTTAGGAAAAAGGCAAATGACAATAATTTTTTGAACTCTAGTACTTCTGAAATCATTTCTGTATGACATATTCTACCAAATCAAATATTATGTATATAAAAGTTTTGTTCAGGTGGTCTTAAAAGAGCATCAATAACTCATTCATGACTTGATTATGCAGCATTCTGAAACTCTGGATGATAAAAACTGTATATTACTCCATGCTGTCATATATACATTAAATTTATAGATTAATATATTATAAAAGCAGAAGCAACCATTGCGATGATCTAGTCTAACCACCTGTATAACAGAGACTATAGGTGAATTAATAATTTGAAGCAGAGTGTCAACCCATGGGAATTTTTCCTGGCTTGCTGAGTGAGAACTCATTGCTCAGACAATTAATACAGTACTGTTTACATTTTGAAAGGAGATAATGGGAACTGGCTGCTGTGGTCTTATCAGGACTGAGCCAGAGACAAGAAGAGCTTTCACAACTGTCAGTTTGTACATGTTCTGGTAAGACCACTGGTGTCATGAGAACTTTGTGTAACTGTTGTCTGCAAATGCAGGAGGTGGTTCTTTGTTCTTGTTGAACTGATTTTGTTTGTTTTATAAAGTAGTACTTTTCTCCCTTTTTGTCTTGTTTCCCAATACACTTTTTTTCTCCTAATGTCTTGCACATCTTACTGTTTGTAGCTTGATGTGGGTTGTTGACTTCTTAAAGCACTATGTAAGCTAAAACTGTTCTTGGAGATAGGTGTACACTTCCCCACATGAGCTCTGTTTATAGGGCTACTAACTGAGTATATCAAATTCAATTTACATTAAACAGTTGATGTCACCAGCCAGATTAATACCACCTAATTTACAAATGCAGGCTTGTCAAATACATTGGCTAGTTTCAGCTTATGCAATAGGAATTGCAAAGTTTAAAATCAACATCTTAGAATCAACTCAACCCAAAGAGAGAGACACACGACTGGTAGGAGGTAACAGAAATCTGGGATTAGGCACTTTCCTTGTGAAACTCTGTTTAACAGTTAGGCAGATACATAGTTCAATATCTTCAGTTTCCAGATGGTCTCCAGATGCAACCCATGTAAAGTGCAATACAATAGTTGAGGCTTGAAATGACAATAGCTTGAATAACTGTAACATGGTCTGTATTGAAAAGAAAAGTATATACACCCTCCTTGGCACAGATGGAGAAAAAGCAATCTTTACAATAGCTGAGCTGGAGTGTCCTAGGATCTAAGAAGACTCCTGAATTATGATCTTTTGTCACATAAAGTGCTTTCACTCCTCCATTAAGGGAAGCTAATAAAATCTTTACCAATCCTCTAACCTCCTGAACGCAATTACCTCAGTCTTGTCTGAATGGGACCTCAACTAGGTAGGCTTCTAACGGCCAATTTTTTACAAACACTGTGTCAGATGTTCCACTGCACTACTGAGATCAGAGGAAACAAAGAATATCCTACTTATGGCATCACAGCCCAGTGTCTCCTCATAAATCCATCAAACGGTCTTGTGTACATATGGCATAGAGGGGAGACAATAAGATTCATGCGGAACTCTGCATGGGAGAGTTCTTGGAGCAGTTGCCCCAATCATCTGGGACCAAAGAAAGGAACTGAGCCACTAAAGAGCAGTAACATACACTTCTCAATGGCAGAAGCACCTTGTGATCAATGGTACAATAATACCTGATGGAGTTAAAAGAATCAGCATGAACACTATGCCCTCTCCTATATCTAGGAGAGACTGTATTGATACTATCTGCACAATTTTTAACATTTCCATGTCTAAAACCTCAATGACTTGTAGCTTTTGTGGTTGAATATACATAGCTAGCAATTTATCCCGATGGATTTTGACTATCTGGGAATTCCTTGGTCTACTTTGTGAAAACCCGCTAGTCCGGGGTGCTCAAAATTTCTCTCCTGCTTTCTCACATAGATTGTTCAACGATTTTTTCGTTGTTATTCCTGTGGTCTGGAGCACAGGTATATCAAGCTTGACTGTCTCCATGCTAGCACCTAGCTCTCCTCTGCTGGACTCTATTCTCTATCTATCTCTCCTGCCATACCAAGACTTCTAATTTTTTGTGGATACTCAGTAACTATTCCTTTTAGCTGATCAGATTCTTTTGCTTATAGTTTGGCACTCATCAGCAGGCCAGACAATCAGCTGTCTGACTAAAAATTAATATTAACATGTAACCAAAAAAAAAAAAAAAAAAAGTAACCTTAACCCTCTTCCTTCCAGATCCTGCCTATGCACTCAGTCTGGACCTCCATAATGACTATTCCAAGTGTGTCATCTTCCCCCCCCCCAAAAAAAAACAACTTGGGTTAGTCACAGTCCACAGTGTTCAAAGAGCGCACAGCAGGGACCATCTCGAAAGCATAGATTCTTTCAATGTGTACACTAATGATGTAACTGAGAAAGAGAAAAAATACTTTATCAAAACTCATGACTGAGCTCTCTCTTTAAAATAACTGAAGGGATGGAGGTTATGCCTTATGCTATTTTCTGTAGTGAAAAGCAACTAGTGCCCATTTTGGGTGCAGTTCCCAAAATATATTGGCCAAGACAACTTTCAGCTGTTCAGGTACCTAGAAAGCTGAGCAGAGAAAGTTGTATATTGCACCATGGTCTTGCACAACCAAACAGGTTTTAATCATCTCACTGCTTGTTTTCCTTTATCTTCTGAATCTACTACAAACACTTGCAACAAAATCCCTGCAAAACAATACTGCTGTCTGTGAGAGACTTTAACAAGTCTCATATGGCTAAAAGTTGACAACAAGAATTTGAGGTAGATAAGTGACTTGCATCAGAACTTCTGAAGAGTATTCAGTGTCACCAGCAATACACTGAACAACTGAATATTATTAGAGCATTTGATGAGGGTGGCTTTACACATATGGAATGTTTTGCAAATTGCTTTCATGTGGTATTTCATGAGTTTTTGTAATAAAAACTGGAATTTGCAGGATTTGGTTCCAACCACATGAAAATCAGCAGGTGTTTATTAAACAAGCAAAAAAAGTTCCTTAAAAAGCCCCAAACAGAAACTTGATTCAAAGAGCTTCACTACAGAGTGGAATCCTACATTGCATATTTTACAGTCCCTTCCAAAACAGAAACAAGTTGCTCATGAATTCACTTAAACTGTCTACAGCTTGGTGGAATTTCATACATCAGTTATGCAGGATTCTTCCCCTAATTGAGACTACCATATGACATGTTACTGAAACAGCCTCCCTGCATACGGTCATACCACTTAAAAGGCTTCTAGAACATGAAATGTTTCTTACAAAAGGCCATTTTGACAAGTCAGATCTATATGACAAATTTGCCAGCAGTCTGGATCAGAGAACGATGGACTAATGAAGGGTTAAAAGGACGATTAAAAAAAAATCAGCATATGTATGTACTTGCCCTCTCACAGACCCAAAATTCAAGAATTTACAGCTTCAACTCCATTTGGCAGAAAAAAACTATTTGATGGAAAGTTTACAGATCTTTGTGTAACACAGGAGGAACTGAAGAGAACTGAGAAACCTGTGCTTATTTAAGCCATAATCTTCCCTGAGCAACTGCCACAAGGCAAGTTCCAAAGGGGTAGCTGTGTTAGTCTATTGCAGAAAAACAACAGAGTCCTGTGGCACTTTTAAAGACTAACAAATAAATCTGTTAGTCTTTAAAAGTGCCACAAGACTCTGTTCTTTTTTTGCCCCAAGACAGTTATAGAAAAGCACTCTGTGTCTCTAACAATATACTACTAATTTGATGAGGCATTTAAATAGATTGTATGGATATTGGGAAATAGAGAATGAGCTATGTTGTCCTGATCTTTCAGGTTTAACTCCTGAATTGCTAAGATTCCCACCCTGAAGTGTGTGTTCTGAATACATGTTTAACATGGCAGGAAATATTACAGATAAGAGTTCCATATAGCTACTGGAAAATGCATAGCATCTAGCACTTTTTGAAAAGTGAATCTACAGTAATTAATTTTATATACAAGTGTACTTAGGTTAAAGAAAGTCCATCACAGACCAATGATCTGTACCCTTACGAAAAGAGGCTTTTCAGTGTGTACAGGCTAATTACTTATGCTCTCTCCTTTGTCTTTAGCCTGTGGTCCAAATCTAACTTTAGAAGGATAGAGATTGTTGATTGGGGCTTTGATTCTGCATCATCATTGTTGCACAGTTAACAATGAAAGGCACCTCAGATTCAAAATGTAAAAATTACAAATAGAGCAGAAACTATCCTGGATCTTTTTCTTACCAGCAGAGACCAACTATGAATGAATGGATTAATAAAACAGAGCATTAACATGACATTTGATTTCATGAAGATAAACTTTAACGAATTAAGAAATCTGAGTAAGAACACCCGGGAGGAACTATTAATAACCATCTTTGATGAAGGTGATGAAATTACTCAGAAATGGCTGAAATGCTGAATTTTGTTTTTAAAATGTCTTTAACAAAAATGGAAATTTTATTATTAGGAAACAAGGAAGACTTGATACAAATTTCTCTTCATAGATTAGGTAGGGGAGTACTTGGAAAATTTGATCATATAAAAATTTCCACATGGAGATATTCCTGGCCATGTTTCCCATGTGGAGTCTTGGACTGTCCATCCCAGGTTCTTTTTCAAGCTCATAGACCCAAAGGTCAGAAGGGACCAATATGATCATCTAGTCTGACCTCCTGCACAATTCAGGCCAAAAACCCTCATCCACCCACTCGTGTAATAAATCTCTAACCTATGATTATGTTCTCATTAAAGTTCTCAAATCATGATTTGAAGACTTTAAGGTACAGAGAATCCACCGGCAAGTGTGCCGTGCCTCATGCTACAGAAGAAGAAGAAGAAAAAAAAAGCCTTTTAATACTGTGATCAGTTAAACTGCGAGCATGTGGGCAAGACACATCAGTCAGACACCCAAGAAAGCATTATCTGTAATAACTCAGAATCCTCCCATTATCACCCCATTGGCATATTGACCACCAGGAGCCAAAGATCACTCAATTGCCAAACTAGGCTGTGCCATCATACCATCCCTTCAATGAATTTATCAAGTTCAGTTTTGAAACCAGCTAGGTTTTTTGTCCCCACTGTTCCCTTTGGAAGGCTGTTCCAGAACTTCACTTCTGAATTAGAAATCTTCATCTAATTTCAAGTCTGGACTTCCTGATGGCCAGTTTATATCTATGAGTTCTTGTGTCCACATTGACCCTAACTTAAATAATTCATCTCCCTGCCAGATATTTATCCATCTGACATACTTATATAGAACAATCATATCTCTTCTTTTGGTTAGGTTAGGTTAAACAAGCTAAGCTCTTTGATTCTCCTCTCATACAGCAAGTTTTCCATTCCTCAGATCATCCTAGTAGCCCTTCTCTGCACTTGTTCAGTTTGAATTAAATCTTTCTTAAAGATGGGAGACCAGAAATGTGCACAGTATTCCAGATGAGGTCTCACCAGGTCTTTGTACTGTGGTACTAACATCTCCCTATATTTACTGGAAATACCAAGGACCACATTAGCATTTTTCACTACCACATCATATTGGCAGCTCATAGCCATCCTCTGATCAACTGATACCCCCAAGTCCTTCTCCTCCTCTGTCACTTCCAACTGATGCATCCCCAGCTTATAGGAAAAGTTCTTATTAGACCCTAAATGCATGACCTTGCACTTTCCATTATTAAATATTATCCAATTTCTATTACTTCAGTTTACAAGAACATCTGTATTGGCAATACCTCCCAACATAGTTCATCCAAAAAGTTTATTAGAACACTCCCACTTTTTGTGCCAAGGTCAGTAATAAAAAGATTAAATCAGACTGGTCCCAGGACTGATCCCTGAGGAACTCCACTTAGTAACCTCCTTCCAGCCTGACAGTTCACCATTCAGTCTGACCCTTTGTAGACCCCCCCTTTAACCAACTCCTTATCCACCTTTCAATTTTCATATGAATCCCCATCTTTTTCAATTTAAGCAATAAATCTACATGTGAAACCATATCAAATGCCTTATTGAAATTTTGGTAAATTATATCCTCAGCATTCCCTTTGTCTAAAAACATCTGTTATCGTCTCAAAAAAAAAAAAAATCAGGTTGGTCTGACATAATCTACCTTTTGTAAAACCGTGATGTATTTTATCACAATTGTCAGTAACCTTGATGCCTTTTTCCAGAGGGGTAGCCGTGTTAGTCTGTGTACAGCAAAAACGAGAGTCCTTTGGCACCTTAAACACTAACAAATTTCTTCGGGCATAAGCTTTCGTGGGCTCCAACCCACTTTGTCTGATGCTGGATCTTCGTGGAGCCCATGAAAGCTTAGACCCGAAGAAATTTGTTAGTCTTTAAGGTGCCACAGGACTCCCATTGTTTTTGCTTGATGCCTCTAACTACTTTCTCTTTCAAATTTTTTTCCAACACCTTGCATACTACTGAGGTCATGGGGTCAAACTAACAGGCCTGTAGTCACCCGGATCACTTTTTTTGCTCTCTTGAAAATACCTTGGCAATTCTCCAGTCGCACATTACAACCCATGAGTTTACAGATTCTTTAAAAATCCTTGCTAATGGGCTCGCGATTTCCTGTAGTAATTAACTTCCATCCAAGAATATTAAAGTAGCTTCCCTCCTTCCCCCCCACTGATTTAGTCCTATTAAGCTATTCAAGTTTGGCTTCTACCTTAGATGTGATAATTTCCACCTCCATATTCTCAATCCCATTAACCACCCTACCACTATCTTCAAGTTTATCATTAGCCTCATTAAAAACAGAGGCAAAGTATTTGTTTAGATATTCAGCCATGCCCAGATTGTCCCTCTTCAGCTGTCAAGCCATTGAGGAAAGCCTGGACAGGATTGCCTCTATGTCCAAGACCATAGCAGAATTCCCTCCCTTGAGCACTTCATAGAATCCTGGAAATGTGTGGATGGAAGGTGCCTCAAGAATTACACAAATGTGTCAACATATCTTATGTCTATATTCTACCACATCTATAATTATGCCAGTGGCTGATGTCCACATTCCCATCCTTGGGTCAGTGGAGTGAGTGAGTCCTCACCAGGATCACTTCCACCGACATAAGACACCGTGTGTGGAGCTGAGAGAGCAATGTCTCAGCTTCCTGCAGGGAGACCACAGTCTTGCTGGGGTCCGAGGCTGCAGCTACTCCGGGGCTTGCCTTGGGATGGCTGCTTCCCTTGACTCTAGTAAGCCCCAGGTGGCTGCCCCACACCTTTGCTGCCACTCTTACAGCTCTCCACCATTCTAAGGGGACACAGTTTCTACAATGAGACTGTGCCACCTTAGCAGTACCGACCAAAACCCTGTGCCTATCGTTTAGGTGGTTTTATTTTGTCAGTAAAACAGGGCAGTTTTGTTGGCAAAGTGATGAGTGTAGTGTGTACACCAGGTCTGTTTTGTCAACAAAAGCTGACTTTGATCGGCAAAACTTCCTAGTGTGTATATAAGGCCCAAGATGAGCCCTCTGAACTGTGGCGGGACCAACGCAATCTAAATCATTCCTGATGTTTGTTCAACCTCTCTTTAAAAGCCTCCAGTGATGGGGCTTTCATAACCTCCCTTGGAACTTTATTCCAGAGTTTAGTTATCCTGACACTTAGAAAGTTGTTTCTAATATCTAACCTAAATCTCTCTTCCTGCATGTTAAGCCCATTACTTTTTGTCCTATCTTCAGCGGACATGGAAAACAGTAGCTCCTGATCCTTTTTATAACAGCCCTTCATATATTTGACAACTTTGTCATATATTTGACAACAACAGTCCCCCCCCCCACTCTTCTCTTCTTTTAAGACTAAAGATGCCCGGATTCTTTAACCTTTTCTTGTAGGTCAATCCTATGATGCAGATTGTCACCTTTTATAATTTTTTTTCTCTCCTCTGCACACTCTGCAATTTGTTCATGTGTCACCAGGACTGGACACACTACTCCAGTTGAGGCCTCACCATTGCCAAATAGAACAGAACAATTACCTCCTGTGTCTTATAAACAACACTCCTGTTAATACATCCTAGAATGTCATTAGCCTTTTTTTGCAGATGTAGCACATTGTTGACTTGAATTTGTGATTTGGTATCCCCCCATCCCCAATTCTTTCAACAGTACTATTACCTAGCCAGCTATTTCCCATTTTGTAGTTGTTCATTTGATTTTCTTCCTAAGTGAAGTATTTTACAGTTGTATTTATTGAATGTCATCTTGTTGAATTTAGACGAATTCTTCAATTTATCAAGGTCATTTTGATTCTAGTCCTCTCTCCCAAAGTATGTGCAAGCCCTCCCAGCTTGACATCATCCACTAATTTTATAAACATACTCTCCTTCTATTATCCAAATTATCAGTGAAAATATTGACAGACTCCTCTGGGAACCCATTAGCTATCCTGTCCCAGTTTGACAGCAATGATAACAGCTGAATATGGTCATTCAACCAGTTGTGCACCCACCTATAGTAATTTCATCTAGACCACAATTCACTAGCTTGCTTATAAGAAAGTCATGTGGAATAATGTCAAAAGCCTTACTAAAATCAAGATATATCACATCTACTGCTTTCTCACTATCCACTAGGCCTGTAACTCTGTCAAAGAAGGAAATATCTGTACTCCTTTGGTCTTAGTACATTTAAGGTCAGTGACCTAAGAACATAAGAATGGCTATCTTGGATCAGACCAATGGTCCATCTAACCCACTGATATCTTGTTTCCCCATCCCTTTCTTTTGCATCCAGCTACCTTTCTGCTTTTTTTCTTTTTCTACCAGTTTGTCTCATCTTGGAAAAGGTGTGGAAAGATATACTTGGTGTTGCTCCTAGAAAAAGAATTTTATAAAGCCTTTCTGAGAAAGCTCTTTCATTTACAAGCACTACTGTAACATTACCTGTAGGTGGACTCCTCACATCAGATAAGTGAAACTGCTGAATGATTGAATTGAATTACACAGTAGAATTTTTTTAAAGACAAGCATCATTTTCCTTCTATAATTTTCTCTTCCTCTACCGAGGTCCAAAGAAAAATGAGGCACTGTGCCAGAAAATTATTCACCATCTAAAGGATGTTCATGCTGTGATTGCTGTTCCCCACAGGCAAAGGTTCTCCAGTTCTTATTCCACTTAATTCATCATTCAGAACCCATCAGGGGACTCTGTTTGATTTTTTACTTGAAATGGTTAGACTGGTATTTGCCCCACTTCATCAACCTCATGAAGTTTAAAATGGAATCAATCTATACAGGGATCCTAGCAATTGCTCTAGAAAGCTATCAGGCCTTGATAAATCTGTAGGATGAGAGTATCATCCCAATGCCAGGTTTTATCCTGGAACATTTCTTCTATAACATAATATAAAAGTCCTTTACCTTCAGACTGAACTTAATATCCAGGGGCTTTCCAAAACTGATGTTGGGAGGCTGTTACAGCCTTCCCTTCTGTGTGCCTTTTAAAACCATATCTGTTTAATACTTGCCCTTAAGATGTGGATTGAAACCTTTAATTGGGTGACCAACTTCACACCACAACAGTACAAAACTCCATTGGTTGTCCATGTGTTCTAAACATGATCCTGTAATACATTCTGTTGGTTGTATGCATTCTTTGGTTACTTGCCTTCAAGCTGCGCACCAAGATAAAACTGATAAACTCTTGACCAATTGAAAAACAAGATAGTCAAGGTATTATGGATATAGAATTTATTTTACATTGTTTATAAGTCGAAAATGCAATATGTTAAATATAAAAAAAAATGCACTGCTGAAAACTGACTCAAAGGTTTTGGTGATGAATTCAGAAAATTAAGAAACCGCAGTAGGGACTTCTGAGATTGGGTGAAAAAGCATGTTCTATGGATAACTCATATCCTTTTACTACCTCCCATTCTCTGGGCTTGCCTATACTGGAAATTTTACTGTTATAACGATCCAGATTGACACACTTCTGAAAGAATGGGTTTGGTTTTTTTTGGCTGGGGTTGTTTATCTTAAACCCCTCCAAAGAGCGACAAGCAAAGAAACAACAAAAAACAATGAACAAATCAAAAGGTACACTGTTGTACAAGAATAAGTGCCCAAACCCAGGGTTATACTGGTATATTGGATGTGTTTAAATTCACATCTTAACTTACACTGATATGACTTCCATATAGACAAGATAGCTTATGTCAGGCTCCCAGTTGGTAGGCTTAAAACTGCTTCACCTTCAGAACTGCACCTTGATATTAGGTACATCATAATGTCATCCTTGTTTGAATTGAAGATCTTACATTCCTACTGGGAATTAAATGTTAACCCTTTAAATCATTTCTTCCAGAGACTCAGTCATCTGTAGAAAAGACCAAAGAGAATAGGGCTTTCTCAGCCTGGTTTCTGAGGTTTCCTAAAACTCATACAGTCTTGTGCAATCCTGTGTGCACTTCCAGACCAATTATAAGGGCACTAGAACCTCAGAGTTATGAACATCTCAGGAATGGAGGTTCATAACTCTGCAATGTTTGTAACTTGGAACAAAACTTTATAATTCTTCTTCCAAAAGTTTACAGCTGAACGTTCTTATCACAGTTTTGAAACTTTACTATGCAGAAGAAAATGTTGCTTTCAATTTAGTTGATTTAATTAATTTAAATGAAGCAAGCATAGTCTCCACATCTTATAAAATCTTTTAAAACTTTCTCTTTAGTTTTTAGTAGTCTACTTTTAACACTATTGTACTGTTTCCTTTGTTCTTTTTCTTTTTTGGGGGGGACGGGGGGGTATCTGTCTGCTGCCTGACTGCATGCTTTCAGTTCCAAATTAGATTTGTGGTTGACTGGTCAGTTCATAACTCTAGTATTCATAAAACTGAGGTTCTACTCTAAGTCTTCCCCTTAGTGAAGAGAGCAATGGAAGTAAAGAGAGTCTGAATTCTAGGTGTTGTTCCTAAGCATCACCGCTTCCTTATCATTCAAATAATCCATTCCCTTGGATTCCAGATTCAAAAACATCTGTTAAAGCTTGCTATTCACAGTACCACCAATCTTGACACAACTTCCTTAATGTCTTTTCAATCAAGATTATGCCCATCTGAAAACAGAAAGTTAACCTGTCCAGAAAGGTCGTCTTCTTAATCTTCCCTGCACTAGAGGCTATCTGAAATAGATAGGTGGAGTTCTGTATGGGATAAGAACATTTTATTTCTGATAGAGTTAAAATTGCACATAGAACAGTGAGATTGGGTCTGATCAGGGTCTAGGAGACAAAAGAAAATAAAGTAACAGCAGCAGCCATCTGATCAGACAG
Source organism: Pelusios castaneus (assembly GCA_007922175.1). Lineage (NCBI taxonomy): Eukaryota > Metazoa > Chordata > Testudines > Pelomedusidae > Pelusios > Pelusios castaneus. The sequence goes on along the minus strand of ML685874.1, from coordinate 4,550,750 downwards.
CTGAACTGTTTTCTGGTGTGTTGACATTGTTGGAGAAAACCAGCCACTGCCATCATGGTGGCCAGATTCCAGACCGTCTTTGCATGAAGGTTAAACTAAAATGCAGTATTTCCCACAGAGTGGTCAGTTCCTCTTATAATTTATAACTCCTTTGTCGGGGGAGGTCTTCCTATGGGCCTTTTTGTGTCGATGATGAATACCTATCTCCCAAAGAATTGCAGCTTGTATCTAGATGTGATCTATTGTCAGCCAACCATAGAATCTTTTTCATCCCTGGTCCAGGGGCTTGCTCCTATCACCAGCTTCTCATTATTCAAGGTAGTCAGAAAGATTGAGACAAATTGAGCATGTCTCCTGGTAACTATTCCTGCTTCCCCAAGAAGAGCTTGGTTTGTCAACATTCCAGTTGTTAATGTGCTCCTCATCTATGTTCCCGATCTCCTATCTCAGTGGTAGGCTCTGCACACTAGACTCCAAATCCTATCACCAATTATCTCATGTGCAAGGGTTTAATCTCCGGGAGGAAAGAATCCCATTGCCCCCATTGTTTGACATGATTTGGAGGAAGTTCTTGTAGTCTGCAAAAGACATCTGTGTCTGTATGTCTGAGTCCTTGATCTTCTGCAGGAAGTTTTTGGTATGTACATAACTATCAGTATTTTACAAGACTGGGTTTCTGTCTTATGTCAATTATAGGACTGTTGTTTTTTCACTGGCTTCCCAAAATGATGGTTAATTTCTTAAGGCTCTTATAAGACCCAGATCTCTGTCTTGGAGTTTGTCCTAGTTGCAGTTTCAATTTAGATGTGAAGACCTTGTTGAATCATGCTTTTGGTCCTTTGGACAACATGCTGATTTCTGATTTTTAGCTGTTTGTTGAGTCAATAATCTTCTATAGTTTAAAATAACTTCTCATTTAAAATAACCTAGTCCTAATATCTTCTGTAACCTTGCTTTTGTTCCTTCCTTTATCATAGAATCATAGACGAATAGGGATGGAAGGGACCTCACGAGGTCATCTAGTCCAACCCCCTGCTAAAAAAGCAGGACCTCTTCCACTAAATCACCCCAGCCAGGGTTTTATCTAACTGGGCCTTAAGTATCGCCAAAGATGGAGATTCCACCATTTCCCGAGGTAGCCCATTCCAATGCTTCACTACCCTCTTAGTGAGAAAGTTTCTCTTAATAGCCAACCTCAACCTCCCCAGCTGTAATCTGAAACCATTGCTCCTTGTTATGCATAAGTGTCTCTCCCCCTTGACCTGTCTCAAATGACAGTGTGAAACATTTTCACACTCTGGATTCACTGGGTGGAGGAAAGTTTTGCATTACCACAAATTGAGAATTTTATGTAGATGAATGGCCGTTAGATATCTGAGGGACATTCACAGTAGACAGAGCTAAAACTGTCCTGTCCAAATAGATTAAAAAATAGATTAGTCCATGTTGACATTTGTATTTCTGAATTTTGATTTCTGGAGAGAAAGTGTCACAAGGAAAACTACATTTCCCAAACATCACCAGTGTAAGGACCTGCTCACATCTTCCTTTTAATTAGTATATCATTAACCACACTTAACATGTTTATTTTACAACAGCCAAAATTTTTAGGCACTTTACAGTGTAGAGAAATTATCAGTTCTCTGTCCTAAAAGCTTGCAATCTATTTTCACACAACACACAAAGAGGATAGAAAGAAAATAAAGTGATGGGGTTCTGAAAGAATCATTAGGATTTCAGAAAGAGGGATTAGTCACTCATATGTTCACAAGATTTCTGAAGAGGACACTTTAGGAAACAGTTGGGAGATGCTTGCAAAAAGGGCGTTGAAACTGGTATCATCAACAATGTCATGGTTGGATTAAAGTGTAGGGAAGAAAATATTAGCATCCATATTTTAAAAGGAAGTGAAGGTAGGGTTAAGACCTGGGTAACAGAAAGACCATAAAGGAGAAAGTTGCATTAATTAAGATTGGTAACAAAAGTTATTACTATCTAGCCAGAGGGGGCAAAGTTAATTTCTATAAATGGTATGGAGGCCCAAGCATCAATATTTGGACACAGCTTAGATTCAAGGAACCATATCCAGAGAAAACTTGGATTTACTAATCAGAGAAGTCTTGGCTAAATGCTGAAGTAAAAAATTTGGAAGGATAACTCTTAAGAAAGTTTGTTTAAGTGTTCTTTTTAAAAAGGGCAGCAATCTGTAGTTGATTTCATGATCTGTCCGTCACGATATCTATTTAGCTTACCTTATGCTACTACCCTTAAAATAATTATAAAGCTTCTTAGATAAAAGCTATTTTTTCCATTTTAGAATACAATGTGGTGGGTAGTAGCTGAGCTTTTACAAATTGCATCAGTTCTTAAACTTGGCAAACAAATTGTCCAACCTCACAGTCATATTACTTGAGCTTAAATCTTAGTAAACTATCAAGCCTGCTTTGTTTAGGAAGTAAAACAAACAGCTCCCCTGTGATGTGCGCTACGCCCCACATCTCTGTAATGTGATCCGTGTATCTTTCCTGTTCACCTTTGCAATGTAATTGTATAGTTTAATGCAAAATATGCCTTTGAATGTTCATAACATATTCTGCATTATTGTTATGGTATCTTGTTTCCTGCTGCGTCATACGTGTGTAGTGATATGAAACATGTCCCCAAGTGTATTTCCCATGGCTCAAAGGAGGGGCGAGGGGCGTGTGTCAGACAAATGGAACTGTGGAGCTGTGTTACAGCACATACATGGTAAGAGGATGCATGATAAAGGCTATGAAAATTAAGCTCCCTGGCTCAGGAGGGAAAGTTCATGATACTAAGAATCACGAGATTCCCAGGGAGGAGGGATTGTTTGGAGAAAGGAGAAAAAGTCACACTTTAAACTGGTTTGACGCTTTTCTGCTTGGATCTCCGTCTTGCAAGCAGCTTCCAAGACTTGTACCTACCCATATGGTGGGAAGGGCCTGGCTGCAAAAGTATCAGTATCCAACCATGTGGGTAAGCTAGAAATAGACTGCAACAGTGACCTTTAGCTTAGAATGCGTATTTTCTTTTATTTGGTACTGATAAACTCCTTAACTGATTGATTGCACATTGATTTACTATATGCTCACTTAACATCATTTTAATCAATAAATTAATGTTTGTTTTATCTAAAGAGAGTGAATATTGGAAAGAGAGTAAAAGTGTGGACACCTAGCTTGGAACAAAAGTGATGCATATCAGTTTCTTTGTGAAACGGATGGACCAGAGTATATAAGCCTGCGGTGATCAGGGAAGCGTCCCAGTCCCTACAGGATGGAAGTTCCTGGTTTACCACTTGAGGGCTGGGGATGCTCACTGGAGGCCTGTCCCCTGAGTGGCTAGTGAGCACATTTCCTCTGCCTGGGACAGATTATATGCATGAGGCTGGTGTGAGCTGACACAGAAATGGGAGTCCACCAAGAAAAGTGGGATAAGTTGGGGCTCAGGAGTGACTGATCAGGAATGCACAGCAGCACACCAGACCAGACTGTGGTAGGGGAACAGCACACCTCCTTCCCCAGATTTCAATACATTTTTATATAATAAAAAGGACTCCAACAAAGGTTGAAACAGGATATCCCTTATTGTGTTCTGATTAACAGTTTTAAGTGTTAATGGCATTTACTTTTTTAAATTAACTGCTAGACATACACAGTACTTTGTGTAATCTTTACACTTTTTTCACTGATAGCTGTGGGTCATTTGATCAAAACTAATTGTGTTATTTGTCTATGGCGCAAGTTTTCAAACTGTGTGGCACAGTCTTTTGGGAGGTACAATGAGATCACGAGGACATGACCGCTTAAGAATTATTTTTTTCCTCAGAGTAGTCACTGTATGCTAGTCCATTGCCTGCCCCCCGTGTGTCCTGAGACAGGGTGAGTGGAGGAGGCTGGACCAAGGATCCCTGCCCCCTCGTTCCTTGTCGCTATTACCCAGAATCTGCAATCCTCTTGCTGCCATCCAGCTTCCCTGGCAGCCACAGTAGTGTTGCCACCCATCTGGTTTTTACTTAGATGGTCTTGGTTTTTACTTGTGTCCAGATGCCATTTCACAAGCCTTAAAAATCTATATTTTTCTTTTAATCTGGAGGGAAGGGGCAGAGTAGAAAGTGGGCCTTGGGGGAAGGTGCGGAGCATTGCCAGGGCCTTGCGGGGAAAAGGAAGGGCCTCGGTGGTCCCGTTACCAGCCATTAGAAATGTAGCCACCCTAAAGCCTTGTGAGAATTCACTCACTCTCCTTTGCCCTCTCTATCTCCTCTTCATCTCCACCATGATGGAACTGTACCTGTGTCCTGCCCCCACAGCAAAAGCTTTGCACCCAGCATGCATACACGCACAAAAGGAGGTTGGAGAGCCTCTGGGCATCAGTTGCCACTCTGGGCAGATGGGGTTTGAATGGGGCACATGAGTCTCCTCCTGATGTGCTGGTTTCACGGGAGTTTTTCCCTTTACCTTCCCCTTCACATGGACTCTTAACTCAGCACCATCTAAGTCTCCCCTTTCCCCTCTGCTAAAGGGGGGCATATATGTCATGAATATCTGAAAGAGGCTCGGCAAAAAGCAATTTGGGAACCTCTGGTCTACGGAGATATTTTTGTAATGGCAAATCTGAATGAATGAATGAATGAATGAATGAATGAATGAATGAATGAATGAATGAATGAATGAATGAATGA
>ML685874.1:4472062-4546038 GCA_007922175.1 Pelusios castaneus | reverse complement strand
TGAATGAATGAATGAATGAATGAATGAATGAATGAATGAATGAATGAGAATTTCAGCCATCTGTGGAGACAACTATGTAGGATGGCAAAGTGATGTCAATGCTGGTCTATGAAGAGCTCAAGATAACATCAGGACTAGTACCGCCATTAAAATAAAAGAAACAAACAAGAAATAAATGTTTTAAAATAACTATTTTTTTGGTTGAATTTTTTTTTACAAGGTACCATTTGTGAGTTGGATGTGTGGAGGGAACAAGATGGAGTGGCTGTTAAGATAAGGCCAGTAAAGTTTGAAGTGGAGATAAGACCCAGATTTTTAACAGTGACATTAACTAACTATTGAAGTAGATTGTTAAGGGTGTGATAAATTGTGACTCTCTTTTTAAAAGATAAGCTTCGGCTTCCACAAATTATGGGGCTAGATACAGGAATTACTGGTTAAATTTCAGGGGTCTGTATTGTATAAGAATCATAATGGTCTTTCTAGTCTTAAAAAAATTATGAATCTATAAAACTGCAGGAAGACCTCAGGACTGTTCTGCATTAACTACTGCAGCTGGACTGGTTCCACCACCTATCTGTCAGTTTGAACTCTGGCCAACAGGGCAGAGAAAACAGCCCACGTAAGAGAAAATGTAATGGGAGCACCATAAGAAGGAAGACAGCAAAAGGAGTGGACAAAACAGAATAGTGGTGAATATGATGAGAAGACATTGAGGTGTGATTATTGAGGTTTTGTTTTCATTGCTGGTGTAGATGTGCTAAAAGAGGACTTTATAGGAGATGAATTTAGTTGCTCTGCTGCTTATAATTTGGTGTCCAATTCTCATACCTTAACTCATATTGACTAGCATGTTGCTCAAAAAGTGGTCCCATTCACTTCAGTTGATATTAAAATTGTTGCCTGAACTTTTGCGGTGCTATTCTCCCATAGAAGGGGAGAAATGTTTGTGTACCATTGGTGGTAATAGGTGTCATATTAATAGATTCTTGATTGTTATGTCAGTTTACACCATCTAAAGATCTCCCCACTTTGTCAGCTGACGAAGACAAATTAATATACACTATCACTGCAAAATATTTTTGAAAGTGAAAGGAGTTACTATGTTTACTAGAAGAGAGAAACACAGATACAAACACATTAAGAAAATCAGCAAATGATGTCTTACTGAAGAATTACCAGATGTGGGAAATGACAAAATAGATGATCAAAACATTTTTTGCATTGTTATAAATTAATTTTTTTTAATGGATAAATGTTTTCTCCCCTGGATGTATGGAAATTTATATATGAGTTCCAACACTAATGTATCTTGGACAAAAAATTTAATGGGAGACTGAATTCCTAAGAGTAATGTGGCACCAATTTCTGTAATATTTGCATCATTAAAGCTCATGAGATAGTGTGAAAGCCTGTAATTTGTAATAGTAAAGTTTCTATATATTGTACTAAATTGCCTTCTTGCAATCACTGTGTTGCAGTGTTTTTCCCATTCTGTTAATATTCTGTATATGTTACGTTTCTGGTTTAGATTCTCTTTGTAACCTAAGTATAAGGATATGTAAGTGTTTTTACTTTTGGAAGGTGTTTGAATCTGTTAGTCAGCAAAGATCTTGTACAAATCCACGTGCTTTATTCTGTAAGACTAGAATTAGGATCTGTTTCTTACATTGTTGCCCAAGTGGACAATTTGAGGAAATTTGTATTATTTATGTGACTTATCAATACTCACTCACAATAGTGCTCTTATGATACAAGTCCCAGAACTTTGAGAGATATTTCCTCTACTTTGGATGTAGCCAAAATCCCTCAAGAAAGCTTTTTGGCTCCATGAGGGAAGAAATCTTAAAGGAACAGCTAATTTTGAAGCATTTTGCGATTTTTGACAAAATCTCACAATAAATTTTTAATAGATAGGATGTTGTTGAACCCAAAACTAATCGTGATCCAGTCAGCAATATGACCTCAGTCTAAACCTAATCTGGATCTCATCATCACTTTGGTGAGCCATCTCTAATAAACACTAATAATATAACAGAAAGGCCATATACACTTGCATAATAGGAATTATCAATGCTGTTTCAGGTAGAGAGATCAAGGTTTGGCTTCCATTCCATCCCTGGATACACAGGCCAGAAGGCACTGTGGGGCTTGTGTTGGAGACAATACACTGAAGGGGATTTTTGTGATATTCAACAGCAATCCCTACGGAAGAACTAAGGGAATTTAGGTTTGTTACAGGGACACTCGGGACTCTGTGTGAGTGGGCGAGAAATTGAAAATAGCCAGTTTATAAGAAGTTAGACATGGAAAGTAAAAGGGGTCAAATTCTTTTTTCAGTGTTTGAGCAGTAAGGCAATGTTAATTTCCAAATATACTTAATCTCTTTTACTTTCCACATGGTGGTAAAATAATGCAAATAATAATCTAACTTTGTTTCTTCACGTATGCTTATATTCTGTATAGAGTTTATTAAATTTTGAGTGTATGCTGAGGGGGGATGAGAATACAGTGGTTTCTTGGGGGGGTTTTAAATGTGAATTTAAGTCTAAAACTAGTAAACTGTTCTCTCACTTTATACATAAACATACCTGAGACTTGTTCAGTTAATTAAAAACTGTAATTGTGTTAAAGATGTGTGCAATTTCTAATGATCAGATTGAGTTTTTTTTCTGAGCATAAAGGATATAAAGCATTTCTTTTTATGCTAATATTACAATTGTTTCCAATTCAGTAGGGTTTTAAGTTAACCCAAAGTAAAATAATCGAAAGGAAATGCAGACAAACCTTGATAAAGACCAGACGAAATAGGGATGGTATTTCAGTTAGACTCCTACACACATTGTATTAATAATAATAAAAAGCAGTTCAAAACCATGATCTTATTTCATAAGGATTTTTTTAAATGATTTTATCAACCTCCTTTGCATTTGTTCAGAAAAAGAAATTCATATAGATTGACTAGTTCAACATAGTGAGTTTGAAGTTTTGTAGTGATGCCACAGATATAACTTTAAAATAGTAACATTGAAATTAATATTTTTATGCATTAATAAGTCAGTGATGGGAAAAGAAATAATTAGCGTATATTAAGAGGCAACTGAAAAGCCAGACCATTTCCAACTAATTACCAGCAATACATCATTTCTTACAGATTAGCTAAGGTCATGCACTTGATGCCCATAGTTACTGCATCCATACATGTGGACATTGTTGCCATCAAACTTCTGAATTTTGATGTTTATATTTAATGAACTGAGAATAGACCATGAAGGAAAGCACTAAGAGCAGCAAATACAGACACCATGTAGTCTGCTCAGTTGAACCTTGACGTATGCAGGAAATATCTACTTGAATTTTAATAATGATTTGGTACAGATTGTATTAATATTGTATGAATTGATTTAATAACATTTGATACAGACAACCCATTTAATGCTGAAAAGCACAGTCAACATTTCTTTCTTTTAAACTACAACAAATTTTATCACTAGAGCTATGAATGGGAGTGGGAGAAAGAGAGCACAATACACTTTTCTGTTTTGCACAATAATGAAAGCTATAGTTTTGCAATGCCTGTTACTTCTAATTTACTGTAGCAATCTACTCAGTTTTATGAATTCTAAAAATCACTTTGAAATAAGAATGATGTTTATTTCATTTAAAGAAGAAAGATAAAATAGTAATTCAGGCACAAGACTGGGATTAAGGAGGTAAATCATAATGTACTACGTTCTGTGGCATAGATTGAAGACCTTTGGGGAAGTCACTCTACCACTTTGTTCCTTACTTTCCCTAAAATGGGGGCAAGATTTCCTTTCTCTCACCTTTTGCCTGGTTATTTAGACTGTAAGCCCTTCAGGGGAATATATGTGTGCCTAACACAATGGGACTCAGTTCTCACTTGGGCCTCTGGGTGCTATCCTAGCTAGAGAGGGTTGCATACTTGATTGCTTCTGTAGGTCACATTTGTTGTACACAGGAGGAACTCCTTGCATCCTTCAGTTTCCCCTTCAGAAGCTCCCAGTGTTTCACCCTCCCATCCTTTTCTATTCAGGGACTCCCTGCAATGCCTCAGGAGCTCCGTATGTTCCCAATTCTTCTGTTCCTCCCACATAAGGGTTCCCCATTCTCTTGTCCAGGCCAGTGGTTCTCTCTACCTCCCATTCTCTCCCCTGTCATATGCCAGGTGCTATGTGTCCCCCCTTTGTCCCTGCCCCCTCGGCACAGGGTCTCCATACCTCCCACCAATTCTGCCTCTGCCATGTGCCAGAAGCCACATGCGTTCTCCCCCACCCCTTTTTCCTTTTTGACTGTTTTTGTCTTAACCAACCTGTGTCTAGACGTTTGCACTTCATTGATTTGCCAGTAGTGTGGCTGCTCAAGCATTCCTGGAACACCAGACATTCTGCTGTTCTGGGAATTGTGTGGGCCCACTTCTGTCAGCATTGCCTACCCCTGCTCGTGTGACTGTGCATGCATGGTGCATTTGAGATCATGCTGCACAGAGGAGTGCCATTTTGAAGAGTGTGCCTCCCTGCCCCTACCAACATGTTCCTTCACGCATGGTTCATGCCAGGTCACACCGGTGCGCACTTCAAAATGCCAATTCCCTGCCCAACTCAGGACAAAACAACATTTTGTTTCAGTACCAGATGGGACAAAACACCTAATAAGAGGACTGTCCAGTTCCAAACCAGACAAGTGGCCTGCCCATTCAGTAGGCCCAGGCCGTTGTACACACCAGACTCAGAGGCTCCTTGTATCTCCATCCATTCTCTGCCCCCACACAAGCTCCCTGGGAGCAACCCCCTCTCTGCTTTTCTGTTCTCATGTGTAAATGGTTAAGTATTTATAATTTGTAATTTCTTAAATAGCTTCCTTTTTTTTTTCCCCCTTTCTGAGAGATAAGTCATTGTGTGTCAACATTTTAAACTCCAGTGGGATGTGATGGTGTGGTGGAGGGGTGGGGGAAGGGAGAGAAATGTTACTCTGAAAGGTGTTTAATAGTTTTCACGATCCATTTCTTTGATCTATAGACAATTAGAGACCCGGTTAAAGCTGATTGTTGTGCTAACCAGATGTCAGGGGCTTCATTTCCCTAGTCTATTTTGTTCTGTTTTTCAACAAAACCAACAGGTTTCTGTCTATTGATGCCTAGAACGTTCCCTGCAATTTTGTGTGTGCATGTGCGCTTGCGCATAGTGCCTACTATAAAGGAAGCCTGATCCCCAATTACTAGCATAATAGAAATAACAAATAATCGTTTTGTCTTTCTGTCACTAGGCGTTCCACACACCAAACCTTGTTCCTGGCAGTGAGCACTCTGCACATACGCCTTTGGACTTCAGACATTTCTAATTTCATGAACAAACAAAAAATGTTCATTGGGCAGAGTGGTTCACTGTACAAAACATTTTCCACATAGTTCCCTCTGTTAATCTTTTGAAAATGTATCAAAGGGTATATAAAGGAATCTCTGCAGAAGATGTAACATCGAATTTTGCTACCTTGTCTTTATTCTACTCAATTGTACAGGATGATTGGAAACATTTATTCTCTCTTTCTCTCTTTTTTTAAAAGGACAACTGGTGGTTTAAAAAGTTCAGAAAATTACTTTAGCAGGAATTTTTTGTGTAATTATTTTGCCTAAATCACACTGTAAGAAAAATATTTTAATTTTGAAAGGAAATGTGTGTGTGGCAGAAATATAATTTTGAATTCCATGGAACCTAAGAGAGATTGGTAGAAACAGTATATTCTATCCTGAAATATTCAGAATATCCATGCTAATTGTGTTGATTTAGCTGTATAGTTTGGTTATCCTCTTTAGTTTTTGTCAGGCTTCAAATTGTTGAGGTAGTCTGCAGGTGAAAAATGTCCCATTAACCTTTTTATCCTCTAGCACTTGAGCATAATAATAGCTGATCAATTACAGCAATTGTCTCCCTAAATTGTCTCTTATTTCATTAGTTAAATATCCGCTTATAGAACTGATGGAATGAAATACTAGTGGCTTCTTACAGCTTGTTCTGTTATACCACTACAATAAGGATGGTTTTTTATCAAAGTGGGCACAAAAGGGTATTTATCCACTACTTGAAATAAATATATATACTATCGTGTAGGAGTGCTTTTATCTCTAACTGCTGTTTGTTGAAACCTACTTAAAACAAATGGGTTTGCTTTTCAACTTTCCATTTAGTAACTAATGCTATTAAGAAACTTTTCCTACATTTGAAGTTTTTATTCTACATCATCAGAAATGTTTTCATGTCGTAGCCCATTAGAATTGATGTATACACTCTTTAATTTTATGAAATCGACCATATTTAAAATTAATAAAATACATGTATACCTATTGTACTCCATATGTACCGATCTGCTATTTAAAATGTCTTTTACATGCATAGACATGACACTGACTCACTAAGAAAGGAAATCTATAGTTCTGAAGCTGCAAATAAATATAAACAAACATATTGTATATTGTAATAATTATTCAAAGTTAAGTATCAGGTTCTGTATATTTAACTATTCTAATGTTGCTTTAATTTATAAATGTTTGATTTTATTTTTACTAACAGTGTAAGTAAGAATTTCTTACCTGGTCATCTTCAGTCCATATTGTGGAGGAACTAAAGCAATTTAATAATATTAAGACATTTTAGTGCAAGCGTGCAGATAATGTTTATATCAGAAGCAGATTGAACAAATGACATGTATTATGGTGATATTTTCCTTAACTAAACTTTTTGTATTTTCAACTGCGTGAAGGGAAAGTTTCCAGAACTAGTTATTAAATGAGAATCTGATTCTGCAAAGGCAAAGGGTGTGTTCTAAAGTTATTTCATATATATAAGTCTATATGGTTCAGGCCCCAAAATTGTTGCTGTATATTCACAATGTAATTCTAGATACAGTTTTCCTGGGTAAGATTGTGTTCTAATGAGTTGCACTAATCTTCCAAAGACTTAATTTAAATTCAAAATATAATTAAATAAAAAACTGACGTGCATATGCATAATGATGATTCCAAACAATTCTGTGCTGCTTTCTGGTCATCTGTATATATCTGAATCAGAAGTTCGTATGTCCGTTTGTACTTCAAACTTGCCTCAGTAAATTTAAATGACTGAAAATACGTGTTACATAGATTTTAAGGAAACAAATTCAGTTTTATGGAATATATTATACTGAAGACTTTTGACAGCTTAAATTAAGCAGCTTTTAAAATTAACTTTTGATTGTTTATTGCAGGCCTTGTTTGCATGAAGTCAAGTACTTCTGTGGTTGAACTTGTTATGCTGCTTTGTTCACAGGTAAGACATATTTTGGCTTTCATTGTACTAGTTTCTTCACACAATGACATACTAAATTTTGAGGCTTGGGTATTCTTGCTTATTTTTTTCTTTCTATTTGAGTATCATACAAATATAAATGCTATCTCTCGCACTTTATATAAAGTATGTTTTCTCAGTAAATGCTACAGAACAGCAGTACATTTATGTTGACATGCAAAGCAATCTATTGTATACAATTATTTGTAAAAGCTATATGCATATTTATTATATTCTTTCCTGCTATGTATATGATATGTACTTTATTCAAACACATACCGATTTAGAATTTTTAGGAAATGCAGAATTTTTGTCATAATTTCACATTATCTTCCTGAATTAGGTATTTTCAAAACATCATTATGTGATGACATTATCTTTCACCTCTAGGATATATGACATAAATTATTGCACTTTTGATGTTAGCTTTCAGTCAGTGTTTAAAAAGCTGAGTAGAAAGGTTATTAATGAGCCCTACGCTCTTTGGATTCTTTTTTATTTTCCATTTTTTTCCCAGTATCATACATTCAAATTATTTAACAAAATTGAGTTTTTCTATAAGAAATCTGAAAAGATAAAAAGAATTGATAATATAAAATCATTAAAAATACTTTGAAACTGAAATAACTTCTCCTAGTGCTTCGATAATTCACCTCTGATTTTTAATTAAATTTAAAATGCATTACTAGCTAAATCTCAGACATACAACTATTTTTTTTTTACAAGATGAGAGCTATTATTCAACAATCAACAAATATTCTTTGATTTCATTAGTTTTCTACAACAAATACTATGGCCCTAATAGAGTCCCAGTCCCACACAGCTTCTACATTTTCTACAAAGTTTTAATCATTTCATATTACAAACGCATGCACACAAATACTTAACCTGCAATTAAATTCACATAGAGTAGTGTGTGAAATGAGGTGCCTGTGTATATGCAGCACTGTTACTAAGCATGCACTTACTCTTAGTTTGTAGTGTAGAATGCACTGTGTGTATTTGAAATATGCCCAAACATTGAGTTTCTAGTGGCAGCTTAAGTGAAGACTGGTGAAAAGTACAGAGAGCTGAACATTATTAACATTTACAACTGAATTTAGCTTTTTCCTACTTACCTGCAGTTTACCAGTCCGTAGGTTGAATTTCTTCAAGCCTGTACCCATAAGGAAATCATTAGATCCTGTTTTTCTTTTAGCCAAGATGGATATTGGTTAGGGAGAAGTTAAAGAAAAATACATCACTGGCAGGAATCCTCAGTGGGGTTTGAACTTCAAACCTTCTCCTGCAGGGCACTTGAAAAATTTGTTACCTAATGGGTAAGTCCTGGGTTCAAGGGAAATTCCGAAAGATCCATTAAGGCCTTTGAGTTTCATGTCATGCTGCTTTTTTTTTTTCTTTCTTTCTTTTTTTAAAAAACAGCTTTTGAAGCCTTTACTTGAGGGAAGGAATAACTTACAATGCCTTCTCCCTTAGTCTTTGGTTTTACTGCAATTCACAGGAATAAAGTGGAATGTAGCATTAGGGTCTAGTGTCTTTGATGGCCTCATCATCTAATCATAGGTTTAACATTACTCATTTGCTGGCTCCAGGAATTCCTGCCATTAAGGGCCCTGGAGATGAAACTTTGCCTCAAATATTGATTGAAAGGAAGAGTGAGAAATTTAAGCTCTTTCTGCAGTGCTTTTTCGTTAGACATCTTAGTGAAGCTATAAAACAAATTCAGTTAAATCAATTTGATATTTTGTATGAATTCTAGAAAAGTTATTTAATGATTCAAAATGTTTTAATTGTCCAGTTTTAAAGGTGAAAAAGCATGTATACAGATTAAAAAAAAACCCTTTGAATTATTTATTCCATTTATGTTATAACCAAGAATCTTAATATTTTGTATAAACAACCTTTCTATTTTCTACCTAATCACCTGCATAAAGAGGAGTTTTTACTGTGTCCCCGAAATTGGACATTGCTGACCATTTAAGGATTGTTTCCTTTGTCTCTCTATGAAGAACTTGAACCCTGTTGTCACTAGGCAATTCTGAGACAATATTGTAAAGTTGCATTATTGCCTTCTGAAGGGGCTTCGAATGTAGTTGTACATTTTTCATTCTGCTCTCGTCGTCTTTACCAAGCCAGATATTACTTCTGTAATGAATCTAAGAAGCATAGTCCCATGACGTTGTATGACATCAAATAGTTTCACCTAGCCACCAGACTCGCAGTCCCAATATTTTTTATAAAACAATTTTATAGATTTTCTCTTTTGTTTAATTTTAAAACTAGCAGTCAAAAGAGTATCCTACATAAATAATAAAGAATATGAAAATTAAGAAAATAGTTGAAAAGATTGGCTGAAAGCAGAGAGACTTTGAGAAACTATATATAGGGATAAGTTCCAGGGGGGTAGCCGTGTTAGTCTATATATAGCAAAGTCTGTATATATAGTGTGTTTTTGCATAGAGGGAGATAGTGTGGTTCACTGTATATGCCACAAAACTGGGAGTCAGGAGATTTAGGTTCCGTTCTTAATGCTGCCACTTATTTATCTGTAAAATTAGGGTAATGGTACTTACCCTTCTCTCTATATATGTTTTGTGTGCTTTTAAAAAATGTGTTGTAATTAGCTTTTTTGATAACATGAGCAAATCTTTAAAGTGTTCAGAATGTATTACATTCTCTAGATTACTTGTAGAAGTTTGCTCTGTATGTCTTTCAAAAGGCAAATGATAATCTAGAAACCTTTGTAAGGTAAGATTTTGTTTGCATAGAACAGGGTAACTTTAGACTTTGAAAAAGGAAAGGGAAATGCAAAGTTTGTTTTCCTTTCATTTGCTACAGCAAATTAGATGCTTTTATGCTCTTTATGTTAGAAATTCCATGTTAACGACTACAGATTAGCAAGGATGTCAGAATTTTTTTTCTTATCTGAGCTCCTGAATAAACTTAACATTGCCAGTGGCTCATGTCCAAGGTATGGTCTAAATTTACATGAAATATCACATTACAAATGTCTGAAGATACATGTCATGGATAATTCATTTCATATGGGCAGCCTTTTGGAATCTGAAGGATATGCAATCAAGTCCATTCCCCCAAAGGAATGTTGAGTCTCTGTGAAAAATACATTTTAAGCTTTAAGGAACTTCTGTAGGGGTAATGCATCATTTGGTTTTAAAATTGTATTCTTTTCTCTATATTTTTTGGCATATCTGTGTCTATTGCAATTTTTTCTTTACTTGCCCTAACACCACCCATTTCATTAAACTGAAACCTAGATTAATTTTGAATGTTGTATTTTCTTTTTTATTTACATAGAAAAAATGGTTCTTCAAGTACTTGAAATATTTTTTTTTTCTGTAAAATTGGTAATGTATAATGACTTGCATGTTTCATAAAACAGGCATCCTCATTCGGGATGCAATATATTTTCCCATAAAAAGAATGAAGATGTATTATTTTTTGACAAGATCTGTGCTTGATTATAGTCGTTGTTCCCCATAGCCTAGTTCTGTATGTCACAGCTGTCTTGAGTGACAGATTTCTCAAACCATGCAATTTTAAGAAAGTGCTTCACATTAGTTTTTTTCACTGTTTTCTTCTTTGATATGTAGCAGATTTAGATTTCATTATTTTTTTCAATCTTTTTTCAGTACTACAATAGCTTCTAATTATTTCCAGATTTTTTAAAGTTTACCCTCTTCAGAGGTACAGCTTCTGTAGAAATTTAGTGATTCTATCCCATAGGATTCTTGAAGCTTTTATAATAAAGCCTTATCAGATATCACTTACATTTTCTGTACATTATCTGTCAACAAGAGAGGTTTGTTTTCTTAAATAGAAAATATTGTCATAGTATTTAAAATACATTACTAGTTCAAAAGTATAAATGCTATAAGCAGTGAATAGATGTTTTGTACAATAAATCAATGGATCAAATTGAAATTCTAAATAGCTAACAAACTTCAGTGTTTAGTAGTTTTGAAGTTGTTCCATTTATTTTCCTGATAAACTAAATGGGTTTTTTCCCACTATTCTTTAAGTTTAATCAGGATCATAACCCAAGGGTCTGCAAAGCAAGCATTTTAAAAGAGACAAGAGTTGCAAAGAAAACATCAGCTCCTGATTCCTTTTCTTGAGGAAAGACTTGGATTTTAGACATTGAAAGTTGAATACAAGATCTCCCAAGAGATGCCATTTGGGGAATTTCACACAGACTAAGCAAAAATTATATACTATAACAAACTCCTTATGGGACTCTTATAGAGATGAGAACATTTCAAAACTTCAATCTTGAAGTTCAGGTACAAATAAATTTTGAATATAGTTTCTCTGAGAAGCTGTAGAACTGTAAATGGTTTACAAAACTGAATTTCTGCCAGATTATATTGATAGTTTTAGAGACAGAATTACAGAATTATTGGGTACATTGAATAGTAGATGCAAATATTGGAGTGACTGAATGGAAAAGCAGATATGTGTAGGAAGATTGGAGGAAAGTTGTATGTAAAAAAAAAAAAAAAAAAAAAAAAAAAACACTCTTAAGGAAGAATGATTGATTTAAGGGGTTGCCTGTACAAAAAAGTTGCATTGATTTTATTTCAGGTATCAATTAAACCAATTTAGTTAAATGGTACAAATCCCAGTGTGGACACTCTGATTTCAGTTTGAGAATAGTTTATTTTGATTTAGCTTAAGTCAGTTAGGAACAGGTTTAAGATAAACCAAGAAATGTCGTCCTTAAAGCAAAATTAGAATGTCCACACAGGTGTTTGCATTCTACAGCAATTTAAAAACAGATTTAAACTGATGCACCTTTCTCATGTAGACAAAACCGTATCAGATTAAAAGATGCAGAATTCCAGACCTTTGAAAACTTAAGCACATGATTAATTACAGCATGTGGTAGCCCTGGAAACATTTAAGCATGTGCTTTGTTTTAAGCATCAATAAAGCACATACTTAGTGTTTGCAGGATTAGATTGTAAATATGCTGACGATGACTGTAAGGTGAAAATCATCTACAGATATTTTGAAGAATATAAAAATGAAGGAAGGGAGCAGAATTAATTTGCATTTTACAAGGGGATATAATTGAAGCTAATGGTTAAGAACCTATACATTTCGGCTGTTGTATATCAGTACAATCCATGTAATAGAGAGATCTATAAGACTTCCAAAATAAGCAGTCCAAGCACTATTACCTGTGACATTAAGACTGCATGGGACAAAGTACTAGAAAAGGTGTAATAGCCTGGTACTTGCTCCAAGGAAGTGGACTTTAAATAACCTGTTCTTTTATCTTTCAAAAATCTTAGTGTCCACAGCAGGTAAAGGATGGGAGAAGGAAGGCTCCTGGAAACTTAAAGTGGTGGCCAAAAATAATAAACTTTATTAGTCTCCCTCTTTGGGATGCAAAGGGTTAACAGTTGTGCTGCTAGCCGAGCTAGACTCGGAAGTCAGCTTCACAGGTAACAAGATAACCCCAGGTGATTACCCAACAGTTTAACATACAATGATTTACACAGGAATAAAACTTTCAGAATAATCCCTCCTCTTGGACTCTCTTGATAGTCCGGAGACAAAGTATAAAAAGACAGAATCCAATACATAAAACAATAAGCATAACAATAATCCCCAAACCTACACCAATTGTAATACCTTGGGTTAAAACTGAGGTAGAACAGTTATTCATATTCAACTATATACATTTAAAGGGAAGGGAAACAATCATGAGAAGTAAACGTGGGGGATAACTCGGGGTCACATACGTACCATGACTATCAGGCAGGTGATTAGCCACAGCATGACGTCTTAAGGTGGAGGTTGAAATCGACTCGGGCCGGCACTCTCGGGAGGACTCCTACTGCAGGGTGATCAGGCCTAGCAGTTAACTCGAGGAGACTCTCTCTGCTCCATGCGGCATGGTAGCTTTTATGGCCTAGGCCACTGCTTCCTGCCGAGGGCTGTGATTGGCCAGATTTTGCTGCAGTAGGAAGTGGGGCGAAAGGCTGCCCGGTTCCTCCTGTCCTTATTTGGGCCAAGGAATTTTCACCAGCTCTCTAGGTTCCGGGTCAGAGCCTTCTACACCCCTGGGGGGGGAGGGGGGGCAGAGCAGCCATGATTGACTTGCCCTCCAGATGCCCTCACATGGGCGAGGGGGATGACCCACCCCTTTGGGAGCTGGCTGAGAGCGAATCAGGGTCCGAATAAAGCATGTTGATGGTCAGAAGCCTAGCAGCCATGAGTTTTCTACGTGACCTGGGGAGAGTATCTGGTAAACAGCATCTTATGACTTTATATCACAAGGGAGGTGGTGGCCATTTTATGGGGTACTCATAACAGCACCTTAACACTTAGCATTTGGAGTTCTGTATATCAAATATGTGGTTTTCAAACTAAACCCAACATATTCCTCAATATTTTCATTCCTAAAATGTAATAGTCTCTTTGGGATAGCCAGCCATGGAGATAACAATTTCAATAATGTCCTTTCCATGGAAAACGATGTGATACAGAAGAAAGGTCATTATTTCAGTTGCAGACTTCTTCCTTAATTTTTCAGTGACATTTAAAACCCTTCTTCTCCAAAGATGAAACAAGGAAGTATTTTTATTTATATTTATTTACTCTTATATAGAAACACGTCCCTGTCCTTTACTCTATGTGCTCCTTGGGTGTTTTAAAGATTGTTTTACAAGTAGAATATTTCAGGAAGTCACAGACCTAACTTTGGATATGGATCTTGAGTTGGTACTAATATCTTTGTTGACTCTTAACTATAAAATGTACCTGCTCCTCATGAATTATTTGGCAGCCTCCAATTATCACAAACAGCCTGAATTGTTACTATATCACCTTTCCAATGACAGTCATTGTCTAAAACTTGTTCACTTTTAGAGTTTAGGATCTCAAAATGTGTATCCCCAAGTAACTTTTATACACGTTTGTTCCCTACTTGCCAACACTCAGGAATCTTTGGAAATATAAAACCACATAGACTTTTTATATGGAGAAGCAAGATAAATATCTGTTTACATAATACAGTGAAGTTAGCAAACCTCTAATAATGTTGAGGAGGGAATGGTTGACTCCAAAATCCTAGTCATTAATTGCTTGGCTTGTTGGTGCCCAGTTGTTCATAAAACATCTAAATCTCTGTCATGAATCCAGTTAGAATTGATTGTGGTGAAGTAGATGCTAAGAAGCAGCTTACTTCTTAGCCTGTCTGCTGCAGTCCACCTCACTAACAGGTCTTGCTGCACTGTAGTAGAACCAGGAAGCCACAAATCAAAGACAGCTCAATCCAACTCAGCTGCTGCACAGTTCTAGTTCAGCAAAATTGTCTCTACACAGGGTCCAGAATATTTGGTTAAGAAACCCAAAACAAAACAAGACAAAGTATTGATCCAAATAATGTTTGGTCACTACGTCAGAATTTCTGGTTTAGTGGTTGAATTTGGGCTCAATATCCAGTATCCATAATCTGTTTTGTCAGGTTGACCCACTCTCCCCAGGTTGTATCTTTCACAATCTCTCATTGGTACATAAATGTTTTTACATTCACTATGTAATGTAATTTTCAAAACAAGAAAGCATAAAACACTGTAGAGATTGGCACTGGGATTGAATTATAGTATATAAATTAAGCTTGGCAGAGCTAGCTCTTCACTTTTCTTCTATAGGGGAAGAAAGGGAGCTTATTTTTCCTTTATGCCTCCTAGCACTCAGGTTTTCATAAGTTCCTGAAATAAGTTGCCTAGGCAGGTTGTGAAATCTCCATCATTGGAAGTCTTTAAAAGCAGGTTAGACAAGCACCTGTCAGGGATGGTTTAAAATGGTACTTGGTCCTGCCATGAGTGCAGAGGACTGGACTCGATCTGTCATGGTCCTTTCCAGTTCTATGATTCTGTGAAATTGCAAGAGAATTGCTAACATAGTTCCTATGTTTAAGAATGGAGGAGAAAGTGATCTGGGTAACTACAGACCTGTTAATTTGAGCTCCATAATATGCAAAGTCTTGGGAGAAAAATTGAAAGAAAAAATAGTTAAGGACATTGAGGTTAACAGTAAATGGTGCAAAATACAACATGGCTTTACAAAAGATAGATTGTGCCAAACCAGCCTACTCTCCTTTTCTGAGAAGCTATTGGATTGTTTTAGACAAAGAAAATGCAGTGGATCTGATTTACCTACATTTCAGTAAGACATTTGATACAGTTCCACATTGGGAATTATTAGTTAAATTGGAAAAGATCGGGATTAATATGAAAATTGAAAGGTCGATAAGGAACTGGCTAAAGATGAGTCTACAACGGGTCATACTGAAAGGTGAACTATCAGGCTGGAGGGAAGTTACTAGTGGAGTTTCTTAGGGATTGCTCTTGGGACCAATCTTATTTAACCTAAGGGTAAGGGTAATAGGAGAGAACTGGAGTGCTTAGATACCAGCTGTCTCTCTGATCAGCATTGGCACTTCCTTAGGCTCCATTCGCTCTCCAGATCCATTCTTTCTATCCCAGAGAAACACTTTCTATAATCAAAATGAAATTTCCTCTGAACTTTTCCTTTGAAGATGGTTTAGGTCATGATTTTGGAGATGTGATGCGATCAGTCCATTAGTAAGAAACATTGAATATGAAATTCAGACGAAAGATGAACTTAGGGTAAACCACATGGATTTTATGAAGACTGGAGAAATTTTTATAAAACCCAGAGAGCCTGCTCAACAAGAAAAGGGCGGGTCTCCTCATAGACTGCTTTTTCCAGACATATTCAAGGAACAGAAACAAATGGACCATTATAATTGAATTGTTTCTCTGAAAGGAAATTATGATTAAGGCACTGTAATTGAGGAATTAACTGGATTAATAAAATCTTAGAACTGTATATTCAATTAAGATTTAATGTTGCAATAAGAATGAGGGAAGAAGTAAAATATTCAGACTAACTAAGTTACTGGGAAGACAGAAAAAAGGACTACAAGAGATTTCAGTGCTCTTTTACAGTGGAATGAGAATTGTAGGATGATTAACTATCAGCATCCACTTACTCGCTTTCCAGATTTTTGGTTGGGAAAAATATAGACATTCAAGAACTTTGTCTCTCTAATCTTCAGTGTCAGAAGATTTTCTCTGGTAGAACATTATTATTGAAAATGTTACCATTTACTTTTACTATTATCACAAAATTTAAAACACACATTGTTCCTGAGCATTTCTCATGTAATATCAAAAAACGAAGTACTGTCAAAGGTTAACTTGGAGGATAACATCAGGTAAACGGATATGAACTGTAGGGTTGGAGGTTTTCTTCAATGCTGTCATTTCCAACTATGCAAAGAGACTATATGATGCTACTGAATCATAATGGCAGCATTTTATCTCCACTTTGCATAGGTCTGATTCACTACATAGGGGGCACAGAAGAGTCATGCTATTTTAAAAAAAAAGAGAAAAGAAAAGAAACAAACATTGAGGGCTTAAAAGAAACAGGCTGTGCAAATACAGTCTCTGGTTAATTAAAAAATTGAGGTTTCAGCTAAATGGAAGCAATAATAGCACACTAATTTTTTTAAGTACAAATCTCTGGTGGTAATACCTCTATGCCTTATGCTGCCAGTCTCTCATGCCCACACATCTGTAAGCACATGAATAGAAATACTGTGAACTCCCTGCCAGGAAGTCTTGTACTGCTTCTTCCCTGCTAGAGAAAATAGATTGGATCAAGCAGTGATGGGTGCAAAGCTAAGTGCGAGGATAGACCAATGATGATAGTGATTTCCTATCAGATGAGAGTAAGAGGGCCAGTTAGGTTTGACTTCTTCCAGCTGTTCTGCCTCTTTGCTTCACAAGAAAAAACATGGAAAATGTCTAGTGCTGAAGATTGAGAGCATATTGGAACTAGACAGTGACAACATTCAATTCCTAAGGTGATACTGGTTGGTGGAAACTGAGGAAAACATTTGAATATTTTTTCATTGTTA
Source organism: Pelusios castaneus (assembly GCA_007922175.1). Classification (NCBI taxonomy): domain Eukaryota; kingdom Metazoa; phylum Chordata; order Testudines; family Pelomedusidae; genus Pelusios; species Pelusios castaneus. Next base: position 4,528,716 of record ML685874.1, on the reverse strand, counting down.
ATAAAATGTGATTTCTTAGTTATAATGGAAGTAATTAATAGCTATTGTCCATACTTTCTTAGCAAAAATAATTAAAGCTTTGTAGTTCTTCAAATTTAGTCCTTGTAGGAAGAGTTTGACTAAGGCAATCTGGCATCCCAGGGCTTCAGTCTTGTCACTGCTCCCCACCTTTGGAGAGGGGAAAGCAGGAGCAGACTGTCCCCCCCGAGGAATATAGTATAGCAACAGTGATTTCCATATGCTTCTGGAGATGCAAGAGTACTGTATTGGGGCTTCCCAGTACTTGGTCTATCAAACAGGGTGTATCTGCTTGGTCAGTTGGGTTCACTGCCGTCTTTCCTCCTACTAAACAGAGTCCTCTATTGGTGTAGTGTCAGAAGGGCCCCATCCATTACTTTTGGGTATAGATGACACATCAGTAAGATGCATGGAATACTTCACAGCTCTGAGGTTTTGTTTCAGGCTCTGTGCGCAGTCAGGTGGCCATCAATGTATCAGCTATGCTTAGGTCACTTTTCAAGCTTTTTGCAACCACGAGGGTTAGAAATTTACTTTTAAAAACATTAGAATGAAATATTGTGATGTAATCATATTACTTCAAACAGAGTCCTGGGGCACATTTAAAGACTAACAGTTTTATTTATCTCATGAGCTTTCGTGGGAGAAAATCCCACTTGGTCAGATGCTTTGAAGATTGGAAATTTAGAGAATGGAAGGAAATTAAATGCAGGGGAGTGTATTGAAGGGATGACAGACACTGGATATTAGGTTATGGAGGAGCAGAAGCTGCTTTTCTGAGCTTGCTACCTCCTTTTATTAGACAGAGCAAACAACTTACATAAAATCATGATAAGCATTCCTGTACAAGAACGTAACAGGATACAAGAACATAACAAGAAGGTGAGGGCAAAAGTTCAGTGTGCTCAGTGTTTTTCCATCATGCTCTCTCTTTCCCCCTGCCCAGCATGTTTACAGGTGGACAGCCCGTGATCATGCATTGAGGTGGTCCAGGTGTGCCTGGACGTGCCGTCTCAGCATAAACCACGGGCCATAAATCCCTACAGTGTATGATATAGGATCAGGTCAGGCTGGAACAGCAAATCGAAATAGATGTTAGGATTCAAAGACCAGGGAACAGCACATAGAGGAGGGGGAGGTCAAATCACCTGTTGTAATGAGAGAAAAATCCGTAGTCCCTGTTTAACCCCAAGACAACTGAGTCAAATTTGCATATAAAGTAGAGTTCTGCAGTTTTTCTTTGAAGCTGTGGTTTGTTATTCATCTGTTTCAGCACAACTATTAACAAGTCATCAATGGAGTGAGCAGAGAGATTGAAGTGTTCCCCACATAGGAGATCCACTTTCTGGACACTACAGTGCAGATTAGCGATGGGCACATAAAGACCTCCCTATACCAAAAACCTACTGATCGCTATAGTTACCTACATCCCTCGAGCTTTCATCCAAGACACACCACACAATCCATTGTCTACAGTCAAGCCCTAAGATATAACCTCATTTGCTCTGATCCTTCGGACAGAGACAGACACCTTCAGGATCTCTCAAGCATTCTTAAAGCTATAGTACCCACCCGCAGAAGTGAAGAAACAGATTGACAGAGCTAGACAGATACCCAGAAGTCAACTACTACAGGAGAAACCCAAGAAAAAAAATCAGAATGCCATTGGTGACCACCTACAACCCCCATGTCAGACCTCTTCACCACATCATCAAAGATCTACAGCCTATTCTACAAGATAATCCCTCACTCTCTCAAGCTTTGGGAGACGGACCTCTCCTTGCTTACAGACAGCCCCCCAACCTTAAATGGATAGTCACCAGCAACTACAGGTCAAATAACAGAAACATTAAAGCGGGAAAAGACCACAATGCCAATTTTGCCCTCATATCTACACTAAAGACACCATCACAGGACCAAATCAAGCCACCTACTTCATAAAGGGTTCATTCACCTGCTCATCCACCAATGTAATTTATGCCATCATGTGCCAGAAATGCCCCTCTGCCTTATACATTGGACAAACAGGACGGTCTCTGTGCAAAAGAATAAATGGACACAAATCTGCCATCAGAAATTGCAACACTAAAAAACCAATAGGGGAACACTTCAATCTCTCTGCTCACTCCATTGACGACTTGCAAATAGCTGTGCTGAAACAGATGAATAACAAATCACAGCTTCAAAGAGAAACTGCAGAACTCGAATTTATATGCAAATTCAACTCAGTGGCCTTTGGGTTTTTGTCTCATTACAACATGTGATTTGACCTCACCTTCCTCTATGTGCTATTCCCCAGTGTTTAAATCCTAACATCTATTTCGATTTGCTGTTGCAGCCTGACCTGATCCTATCTCATACACTCCCCTGCATTTAATTTCCTCCCATTCTGTAAATTTCCTATCTTCAAAGCGTCTGATGAAGTGGGGCTTTCTACTATGAAAGCTCATACGATAAATAAGTCTGTTCGACTTTAAAAGTGACACAGGACTCTGTTTGTTTTTCTGTAATAGACTAACACGGCTACCCTTCTGGAACATATTACTTCAGGTGTTGGAGCAGTCGACATGGGCCAATAGCACCAATACCTTTAATTAACCCAGGATTATGTGGTAGTCTGTTATTAATATCTGTTTTGTAACCCTCACATGCTGCCATTTTCTTAGTCTAATAATAATTACATTAAAAAAACATTAAGGTTGCAAAAGGTATATAACAGTGTTGCAGATGATAACCATCTTTCCTGGATTCCAGTTTAATGTCTTAAACATGTAAGAATGTCTTTTCTCTTTTTGCAACCTTGGATTCATTCAGTGCTCTTGCTGTACATAGGATGAAGTAGGGATCATGTAAAACAAGTGAAATGTGAGAATGTAATTTAAAAATTAACGTAGTGCATTCACGCAAAGGAGCTGAATTAAGTTTGGATGAGCAACCTTAATTCTGGCATTTCCACACCTTTGACTTTGCAATATTAATGTTTAATTTTGTTTATTACTTCAAACTTAGAATACAAAAATTGTCATTAAGAATCATAGTGACCCCACAGGGGTGATCAGCAGGTTTGCAACAGAGAGGATAAAGGAGCTTGGAAGCTATAGACCAGTCAGCCTGACCTCAACACCTACTTGAGCAATGTACAAAACATTCAATTTGTGAATATCTGGAGGATGAAAAGATAATCAGCCAGAATGGTTTTACTAAGAACCTATCACGCCAAAACAGTTTGATTTTCTTCTTTGACAAGGCAACTGTTTCGGTGGGTAGGGGGAATGCGATAGACCTGTTGTATCTGGACATTAATAAGGCTTTTGACAAAGACCCACGTGACATGATCAAATTTGGAGATGATACAAAGCTAGAGGGATTGCAAACACTTTGGAAGCTAGAACTAAAATTCAAAATATATATTAAATTATAAAATTCAAAATTTATAAACTGAAAAACTGAGCTACAGACAACAAAATGAAATTAAAAAAGACAAATGTGAAGTGCTATATTTGAGGAAGGAAAACCAAATGCACAAATTCAGAATGGGAGATAATGGGGTGGGCAGCAGCACTTCTGAGAAGGATATGGTAGTTTTGATGGATCACAACCTCAATACGAGTCAGCAATGTGATGATGCACAAAAAAAAAAGAAAAAAAAAAAGGCAGCACATGCAATTTTGGATTGCATTTAGAGGCACAGCATGAAAGTCCTAGGAGGTGCTGGTTAGGCCTCTGCTGGAGTACTGTGAGCAATTTTGATCACCACTATATATAGAAAGGAAGTAGAGAAATTGGAAACGAGCCAGAGGCAAGCAACACAGATGATCAAAAGGATGGAATAAACGCAAAACCATAAAGCAAAGGCCAGCGAAGTGTGTGTGTGTAGTTTGGAAAAGAGGAGATTAAAGGGGTACATGATAGTGCTCTTCAAATGCTTGAAAGGCTGAAAGAAAAAATGGAGAAAATTATCCTCTTTTACCACAGAGAGCAGGACAATAAGTAATGGGTTCAAACTACAGCATAGCAGATTTAGATTATATCTCAGGAAAAACTTCCTAACAGTGGAGCAGACTGCCTAGGGAAGTCATTGAGACTCCTTCACTGGAGGTTTTCGAAAAGATGCAGGACAGCTATCTCTCTTCGATGGTTTAGACCAGGGGTCTGCAACCCAAAAGATAAGAAGAGCCATTTTTGAAAATTCCTTCAATAACAAAGTGTTTTGAGAGCCACAATGGGTGTAGCCTCTTGGTGGGAGGTGCAGGGAGGTGAGCCAGGATTTCTGCTGCAGGGTCCCCTTATGCAGGGGGGGGGAAGCCTGGAGCTTGGCATGGGCTGCCCGTGGGGTCCCTGGTGGCTGGGGGAAGCCCAGAGCCAGGCATGGGCCTCCTGCAGGGTACCCCGGTGGTTGGGGGAGCCCAGAGCCGCAAGGGGGCAGCCAAAGAGCTGCATGTGGCTCCAGAGCCACAGGTTGCAGACCCCTGGTTTAGACTCAAATCCTGAATCTTGGCAGGGGGTTAGACTAGATAACCCTTTAGGTCTCTTCAAATTCTATGAATCTCTGACCCAGTGGTGTACTGATGGGGGGTGGGCAGGCCTCCAGGCACTAGCCTGAGGGGCAGAGGCATGTGCCAGCCGGGCCTTCCATGATGCACAGGGGACACAGGAGGGTCTGAGCAGGAGAGTCAACATGGCTGGTCCCTGTGTGCATGGGTGGGCGGGTGGGCAGTGGCAGAGCCCTGCCAGAGTTGGGCTCTGCCACTGCCATGAGTGTCGGAAAGTCTCCTTGGGACACTGGAGGGTATAGCATGTCCCGTCCTCCCTGCAGTTACAAACACTTCCCTCTCTGGAGCAGTTGGAGGGTGGTGCCATTTGGTGGAAGCTGAGCTAGGGACCCTTCCTGTCCTGTGCAGAGGGCCCAGGGGGCGGTAACGGAGGTACAGATGAAGGCCATGGTATGCCACTGCTCTGATCTCTGCCCCCTGAATTGAGTAAATATAGCAGTAATAGGCTATTATCTTATGAGTGAATCAGCCATCTAAGTGGGTGTGACACATCACTTTTTGTTAAACAATAGAGGAGTGTGGGGAATCAAGAATCCAGTTTTCTCTTGCTGTCTCTGGGTGGGGCCTTTTGTCCAGTAGTTACAAACAGCCACGTATGAAGAATTGCTATATTTATTTGGAAAGACAGTGTGGCAAAGCTGATAAGATTTCACAGATTAGATCTCTGTGTCAATACCTATTGTACCAGAAGTGACTTTCTGCAGCTTCAGTTATTTATTTGTAAAGATGGGTGAATTAAATTTGTTGTTTTCCTGAGGCTGAGACAGAAGCCTTGCTCAGTAGGGGCTGCAGCCCTAGCCTAAAGGTGGGGCCTGTGACCTCCAGAAATCTGGCCCTGCCCAGTCTGAGTGCCCACCCAGTCCCCAGGTTGGCTGGTCTGCTCCAGACCTACCAGTTCAGGGGTAGGGCAAGAGAGCCACGGACCGTGGTTTCTGGCCTGCATCTTCCTCCCCACAAGACTCGGGGCAGCAGTGCTGGCCCCCTCGGAGTCCTTCCCACAGCATTGCTGGCCTGTGGGCCCCTCCGCCCAGGACCGGCAGGGCTCCCAGGCTGGGTGCCACTGCAGTAGGGAGAGCCCATGAAAGTGGGCCTTGATAAAGCTTCCCCTCCCCCCCCCCGGGCCTTGATCTGGCCTTGATAAAGGGCACCAAATTAACATCAGCTAATTGAAGGACTGAAACTAAGGGTTGATTTATACAAACACTTAGGCCTGGCCTACACTGGGCAGCTCTGTCAATGCAAGGTATGCAAGTAACATAACTAAAGTAGACATACCCTGCATTGAGTAGCTGTGTTGTCTTTCCTATGCTCTGATGCTGGGAGACACTCTCCCATTGACAGAGCTTACACGCCTCGTTCTGGTGGCATATTGGAGTCTATAGTAGAAGCACTTGGCAATTGAATGAACATGTCTTCACCAGATAGCTGATGAAGCTACTCAGTGTAGACAAGCGCTCAGTTCACAGTGACTAGGGTATAAATCTATTCCACACTAGAGTGCTGCACACTAAGGGACCATGTGGTCCTTGCTGCCACAGACAGAAATTCCCTAATGCACTTTAATCTACTCTCATTTCAAAGCAGGGTAGATCGTACCATAGATACTTTTCATTCTAAGCAAAGAACAGTTTTGACAATAGGATGAGTCTAGCTTAGTCATGTGGAAATGCTATTTCTGTTATCCTAGCAGAGATTTCATTTGTGTTCTTGATCTGGTGTTATGGTATTTTTTTTTAACCCTTCCATTTACTGGCATTCAAAACTTAGGGGAACACTTCAGTCTCCCTGTTCACTCCACTGACAACTTGTTAATAGTGGTGCTCAAACAAATGAACAACAAATCACAGCTTAAGAGAAACTGCAGAATTGGAACTTATATGCAAATTCAACTCTGTTGCCTAAGGGTTAAACAGGGACTACAGATTTTATTCTCATTACAACAAGTGATTTGACCTCACCTTTCTCTATATGCTGTTCCCCAGTGCTTGAATCCCAACACCTATTCTGATTTGCTCTTTCAGCCTGACCTGATTGTGTCATACATTTTCCTGCATTTAATTTCCTCCCATTCTGTAAATTCTCCATCTTCAAAGTGTCTGACAAAGTGGGATTTTCTCCCATGAAAGCTCATGCGATAATATATATTTTAGTCTTTAAAAAAAGTTCCACAGGACTCCTTGTTTGTTTGGCTGACCTAGACTAACACAGTTACCCCTGTGATACTTCAGTATAATATTTCAGTTAATTGTTATATTGGATGCTCACTTACAACTGATAGAATTTCAGTTATGTTACTGAAGTACAAAGGTGTATTTTAAAAGAGAAAGCATATGGTATTCGCATAATCCCTTGCAAAATATTGATCAGATAATCCTTGGACACTCATCAAGGTCAAATTCTATTAAAATCCTTTGCTGCTTTTTAAACATGCTATTTTTTCCCCTTTAGGAATGGCAAAATTCTATTCAGAAGAATGCAGGACTTGCGTTTATTGAACTCATCAATGAAGGAAGGTAATTTTAAAGCTTTTAGACAAGTAGTCATTTTGCATTTTATTCCATTGGGTGATGCTCCTTTTTCACCATCTGCTTCAGAAAGACTTGAGAAAAGGCCATTTGAATTAAAGAAATTTACTACACAAATACTGTACATAATGAGTATTTAGTTTAGTGACATATAAAATGTTAAACTCCTATTTATTAACTGAAAATACCCAGTGTGCTATATAAAGGTTTGAAGTTTATTTGAGATTTGAGCCACCACTTTACTTAGTAGCAATGTGGTTTTACATAGAGGATCTAGGGAGCCCAACCTGTAAACCCATCTGCCACTCCATCTGTTTTAGGAGCCCAATATTCATTGTACAGAAGCACTTCCTTCTACTCTCAGTTCATGAGAAATTAGTTTATCTAGATTACTTGGTGCTGTCTAAGGTATTACATAAAACAGACTGAACATCAAGTTTATATGAGCTACTAGTTTTTCAAACAGTCAAGATACTTTATTAACACTAGAGTAATTTTAACATTGGTTTGGTCTGTGTCTGCTTTTATCTTTTCACTATCTGCCATCATTTTCTATGCTCTGTATCCAGCCAGATGGGCAATAGTGGTGCACTCTTTGGCTTGCTGGCAGAAGAAACACTAAAACAGATGTAGTCATCATCTCCATTACCTGTATAGCTTCTGTTGGCCAGGGAGTAGGCTTTTAATCCTAGATGTCTTTGAGAGTACTATATGTGGCACTGAACCAAAATCTTCACAATAGTACACTTGTTGAACATTTGTAGCCAATTTGTTTTATAGTTTCATTTTTACTGTTAAACAATTACAATACGGAAATATCAAATCTTCCCTTGTTTAAGTGTTATCTTTATTGAAGGAGCATAAGAGTCTTTTTGTCTAATTGTATGATATACTTGTAGGCAATTCAGCCATACAATCTTTTCATTGGATGACTAGAAAACACTGAAAAATAAGAATATAGCAAACATCTCTGTGTAGATACTAGGTTTATACACTTAGGGCCAGATTTGCAGTTTTTGTGAATCAGTATAATTCTCTTGAAGGTAATAGAGATACGCTGATTTACAACACATGCGAATCTGGCCCATGTGACTCTAAATTCTTCTGGGCAGGAGCCATGTCTTGTATGTGTTTGTAGAGTACTTATCACAATGGGGCTGGATCATTTATTGAACACAATTGTAGTATAAATATTACATGATGATAAACTGTAAAAGAAACTTGGTTTCTATAATACTGTCCAAATTTCTTACCTTGTTTCGCTTGGATTTTAAACTTAACTGTTTTAGCTGAAAAACTCAACCTCTAATATTTTTGTTTACTACAACATCATCTGATATTAAAATAAAATCTGATTATCACACGCTTGTTATTGATAAAATTACAGTTCTGAACAATTTTCAGATTTTTTTTTTTAGTTTGTAAGTAATAATAGTAAAATATCTGTGGACTATCTATATCCATCTGGCAATAACCTGTCAAGCAAAAGGAACAGTATTCAAGAACTTGCTCTTCAGGTCAAGTCAAATTAATGCTTAATCAGCTATCTGTAGGAACATCTTCCACATATTTTTGTCAAAGGTATGTCTCAGAATATGTGGATGTACATTACTAGAACACTTGTTTTCCTCTACAGTTAGCACATCAGTTTTTAATTTACCCTTTTGGGGATAAAGATAACAGTCTTTGAATTGAAAATTGTTATAAATATTTATTCTACTTAATAGCTAAACTTGTGAATGTGATTCATCAATCATGACTAGTGAATGCAATTGTTCAGTTGTCAACAATTAACAGGACATAAACAGTTGATGAATGTGCAGCTGAATTAAAGTGCTCCCTAGGACAGCCTGAAATTATAAACTCGATCATTTAAAGGAATCTAACAAAGGATCTTTATAATTAAAACAAAGCACGGTTAATGGGATGTAAAATTGCATATAATCACTATGCAATGATGACTGGATTTTAAATTATTAAAATGCAAAATTAAAACTAAGAATAGTTTTAAAGTATTTCTGAAATATATTTTGAATGATCTATTAAATTAATAAATTCATCAAATTAAGCACTGTCTGGCTCATCTATTTTTTTTAAATTAAAAATACAAGAAGAGTGGTTCATAATTTTTAATCATTCAGTCTTACACCTTCAGGTTTTAAAATATGGATATTAAAGGTTTCCTAATTTTGATTATCTGTTTGTTGTTTTCACATCAAAACATTTGCGCATTGTTGTGATCTTTAATGAATATATTGATACAGGAGTTTTCATTTTAATAATTAGTTTTGACTCGTAAACCAATGACCATGAGATGGTCAAGTTCAGGATCCTGACAAAAGGAAGAAAGGAGAGCAGCAGGATATGGGCCCTGAAGTTCAGGAAAGCAGACTTCAGGTCTCTGCATGAGCTCATGGAGAGGATCATATGATGATGAGGGGCTAATATAAGGGGGAAAGGAGTGCAAGAGAGCTAGCTATATTTTAAAGAAACCATACTGAGGCCACAGAAACAAATCATCCTGATGTGCAAGAATAATAGCACCATATGGCTGGCAAGTTCCTTGGCTTAACAGAGAAATCTTCATTAAGTTTAAACCTAAAAAGGAAGCTTACAAGAAATGGAAACTTGGGCAAATGATTAGGGAAGAGTATAAAAAATATTGCTCGAGCATGCAGCAGTGAAATCAGGAAGACCAACCACAGCTGTAGTTGCAGCTACCAGGAAGAGATGTGAAGGAAGACAAGAAGAATTTCTACAGGTATATTAAGAACAACAACAAGAAGGTCAGGGGAAGTGTGGGCCCCTTACTGAATGAGAGAGACAACCTCATGACAAATGATGTGGAAAAAGCATAAGTACCCAGTGCTTTTTTTGCCTCGATTGTCAGAGACAAGGTCAAGTCCCAAACTACTGCACTGGGCAGCACAGAATGGGGAAGAGGTGAGCAGCCCTCAGGGCTGAAAGAACAGTTTCATGGCTGTTTAGAAAAGCTGGACATGTTCAAGTCCATTGGGCCAGACGCAATGCAACAGAGGGTGCTAAGGGAGTTAGTTGATATGATTGCAGTGCCATTGCCAATTATCTTTGAAAACTCATGGTGATGGAAGGAGGTCCCGGATGATTGGAAAAAGGCAAATATGTGCCCATGTTTTAAATGGGAGGAAGAAGGATCCAGGGAACTACAGACCAGTCAGTCTCACCTTAATCCCTGGAAAAATCATGGAGCAGATCTTCAAGGAATTCATTTTGAAGCACTTAGAGGAGAGGACAATGATCAGAAACAGTCAGCATGCATTCATCACGGGTAGTCCTGCCTAACCAATCTGATTGCCTTTTAAGATGAGATGACTGGTTCTGTGGATGTGGGAGAATAGGTGGATATTATCTATCTTGACTTTAGCAAAGCTTTTGATACAGTCTCCCACAGTATTCTTGCCATCAAGTTTCAGAAGTATGGGTTGGACTGAATTGTTGGGCTCAACAAGTAGTGATGAGTGGCTCAATGTCTAGTTGGCAGCTGGTAGTAAGAGGACTGCGCCAAAGGTCAATTCAAGGTCTTGTTTGGTTCAGCATCTTCATTAATGATATGGCAGATGGAGTGGATTGCACCCTTAGCAAGTTTGCAGATGTCTCTAAACTGGGGAGAGGTAGATATGCTGGAGGGTAGGGATAGTATACAGAGTGATCTGGACAAATTGGAGGATTGGGCCAAAAGAAATCTGATGATGATCAACAAGGACAAGTGCAGAGTCCTGAATTTAGGACTCCCAGATATTTTTCAGCAGTACTATTATCTCTTAGCCAGTTATTCCCCATTTTGTAGTTTTGCATTTGATTGCAAGTCATCTGCTTTATTCATGCCGTTTTAATCTATTTCACCTTGGGATTATGTGGATTTATGGTACAAGTCTCACAAATCAAGAAAAACCCATCAATAGCTGCGATATCAGTCCCTGATAATTAGGGTTTCAGAATTTATTTTCCAAAATATACATGTAAAATTATATGGAGATTAATTGTCTGAGACAAATTGATAATTGTTAATAATGAAATTTTAATATTGATAAACAGTGCATACCATGAAAAATATTTAGCATACAAAATTGTAAGTAATCTTTGAGGACTAAAAAACCACAATTTTATATATCTATATCTATATCTAGATATAGATAGATAGATAGATATAAAGATAGATACAGATATAAATATATACTATTCTTTAAGAATATATAAATGCGGACCTCACTATAGGGGTGTGTGCACCTTATGCATGTGATATGAAACTTTTTAAATAGCAGCCACCACCTGGACTGTGACCTGTGTCACCTTTTGCTCCCACATGAAGACACAAATGATGGGGTATCCGCAACTCTCCCTCACTTCCTTCTTACCAATGTTGGCAGCAAGATGGAACCTGATGAGTATGTAGCCCACTAGTTTTTAGCTCAGGCTAAATATCTTCAAAACCTTCCAACCTTCTCTGAACCACTTCAAAGTTGTTATATTGCTTTCTGTAAACTAATTTGACTTGTCTGGACCAAACACTACTGATCAGACAACCTCCTTCCCATCCATCTCCCCATACAGAGCCTCTTGTAGTGGGCTCCTTAACATGGTGGACCAAAACCTGCAGCTATCATGTGATGAACTAATTCCCTTGAAGGACAGACACAGTTGGTGTTTCTTCTGCCTGGGAGAATTGCATGTTCCAAGTAAATGTTCAATATACTTATCCTTCTCTGCTAGAATGCACAATACATGAACCTGAAACTCCGCTTTCTGGATCAGTCCATGAAAGTCCCACCAAATCCAAGGAAATGAGCTCCAGAATTCTACTAGTGGACAAACCACAGTCATTCAGTGCTCCATCAATCAGACAGGCAACACCTAAGACTAATCCAGAGAAGGGTGAACCAAGGAAAGATCCAGCACTGATAAAAGCACCAGCACTGAAGAACCAGATGAAGCGGCAAAGCAAAACAAACACACCGTCTCACCACCAGTGCTTCTTCAGTGCTAGATGTGGGAAGGAGATAACTAACAATCTTCATGTGGTCACCCATTTTGTGAAAAAGCAAGATGAATGTGATCAAATTGTACCGAACATACTTAAAGAACCTTCCATGAAAAAAGCAACAAGAACAGACAAACAGTTTCAGGGCCAAACTTCCTTTAGATAGTCTCATTGCTGCAAATCTGGCAGATCAACATTGAAGACTTATCTAAGACTAACAAACTTGCAGACTCAAAACATAGATGTCTTTGTGCTATAAGAAAAACATATGAAGGGAGTGGTGGCCACTAGCTGATGATCAATGGATAGGTTTTTGTATTTGCAAGGTATCATCCAAATATGGAGTCATGACATGCACAGTATATGACTTTAGCATTCTGTTCAGCTCATGCCTATTATGAACCCCTATTCACTTGCTATCAAAATCACCAATCTGACAGTCGGAAATGTGTACAAGACACCATCAATGGAATGACTATGTCCAACATGTTCTCTTAGCGCTAGGCATGGCATGGCATGGCAGGCTCTCCTTCACTGATGCCCCCAATGACTGCTACTCCAGACTTGCAATGGACCGTTTCTTCTCATGACTCAGCCCTCTGACAAGCTCCCCACTTCTGGGGGAACAGAAAGTCCCACCAACAAATAGCTCACTGGCCAACACCAAGCCACCCTCCAACCAAATCAGCAATTTCAATCACCACCATAGACTCTGTGGTTATAACAATAACAACCCTGCAGAACAGCTCTCGTCCTCAGCTTTTACCAAAGACGACCTCTATGATGCCAAAATCATGACAAGTTTGGTGTGCCTGATTGAAGAAGTGCAACATGACTGACCATCCAGTGCCATCCACAAAGTCAGTCTTGGTGACTTTCCCAACAGCCAGCACCACCCAATCATGATTTGCCTAAGCCTGCGAGTTTTACTCAATGCTTCCCAAAACTGTGCTGAAGTCTACAGCATGCTGACTGAGCCTGCTATGCAGTGATCACAGAGAGCTTGATAAGTCAGATTCTACCATATCTGACTTTTTACCTCCACTTTGTATGCCTACTAATATTGGCCAACAAATCGAGCAATTGCAATGAGCTTCAGAAAAGAATTCACTCCTGTGACAGTTGATATCCACATGTTTTCCCATTTACAGGATTATGATAAATTTTGTACAAAGTATGGCTTGTGCAGTATCACTTTAAAGCTCCTAATCTGCTGAACATTTTTATTGTATTAAAAATGTGTGAAAATATTGCTCTATAGAGACGAGAGAAATGGTTGCCTTAGCCAGGTGTCAGTGAAATTAAATGAACCATCACCTCGTTAAGTGGCCATTCCTTGGCAGGAAAAAGGATATGGATGAAAATCTACATTTTAACATAGGAACAACTTGAGATTCCCATCCAAACAGACTCTATCTACTGAAGCTCAGCTGGCGATGATTCTTATGCAAGAGAAAGGACTGTAAGGGGAGAAGGCAGATGTCCCAAAACATCTCCCTCCTTATCTCTTTGTCCATTGTATCAACAACACCTGATGAAACAAAGAAAGCAGCACTGGACTGAGGAAGAGATCCTGTCTGAATGGGAGAATTCAGTCAATAAAATCTGTTGGAAATGTGGTGACAGAGACCTTTGCTTTTGAATTCATTTAGCTTATTAAGTTACATATGTTTAATTTTTATTTCTTTGTAACCAATTCTGACTTATATGCCTCATTTCTTGTAATCAATTAAAAGCTACCTTTCTGTAGTTAATGAATTACTTTTACTGTTTCATCTAACCCAGTGTGTTTGTATTGAAGTGTTTGAGAAACTCCGTTTGGGATAACAAGGCTTGTGCATATCATTTTCTGTTAATGAATGATGGACTTTATATGAACTTGTTTTATCCAGTAGGATGCTGGGCAGTACAAGATGCACATTTTGGAGGGAAAGTCTGGGAATGGAGAGTTTGTTTCCTGAGTATAATCCACGAGTGACTGGCTCTCTAGCACCCATGCAGTGTAACTCAGAGTACTTTATATGCTGAAGGTTGGGTGTGAGCAGACCAGGAGTAGTGTCTTACATAGAGAAATGTAAAAGTCACCCCATTTTGGAGAACAAGGGGGCTCAGCTATTCAACTGTCCAGTCTGTACCCAGGTAATGTGACAATTCCTTATTGGAGAAAAGAGAGAGAGACGTTCTTCCAGAAATATCAAGCCATCAAAAGCCCTGTAACTGCAATGGCATTGTTTAAATCTTTGAAAAAGAAAAGCATCAGGAATCAACAGACTATATCCAGAATTCCCAAAAATTCGTGGTCCAAAGGCAAGAAACTGGCTGGCAGCCTTCAGCAGCAACATTCATTCTTTCAGAATAATACCAGAAGAATGGAAGGTAGCCAAGATTATAGCCGTTTTGAAGCCCCAAAAAGAGTCCACTGACCCAAAAAGCTACGAGCTCATCTTCCTTACCAGTTGGAGCAGTTCCTACTTCAAACCTTGTAGCGAACACTGGAACAACTGGTCCCAAACAGCAAGCTGGATTTAAAACCTCAGGCAACTGCTGTGGCCAAATCCTGTGTTAACTGAGAGTCTGTGTAACTTTTTACCAGTGAAAATTACAAACATTGGCAGCATTCATTGATCTTTCTTCTACATGCAATACTGTATGGTACAACAATCTCCTGCTGAACTTATCATCAGCGTTCCCATGCCAATCAATCATCATAATCATTGTCAAGATCCTGAGTAACATTTTTACTCTACCTCCTTAGTGAATCTGCCAGTATATCATAGAGATTGAACAAGTCTCCCATTATGCTTTATCACATGCATTGTTCAATCTCTATACCAGTGACATTCCAGTCATATCATCTTGCAAATTTATCTCTGCAGATGACATTGTACTAACAATACCTCTTTGAAAGCCTTAGAGAAGATCATGAAAAATTATTTCTAAACACTTGAGACATATTTCAAAGATTGGTGAATGAAACCCAATGCTTCAAAAATATTTCTCTATCTTCCACTTGAGTAACCATGAGGCTACAATACCTCTGAAAGCAGACTTGTGGTCTGCCTCTTTTGCATGGCTAC
This sequence comes from Pelusios castaneus, assembly GCA_007922175.1. Lineage (NCBI taxonomy): Eukaryota > Metazoa > Chordata > Testudines > Pelomedusidae > Pelusios > Pelusios castaneus. The sequence continues at coordinate 4,513,526 of ML685874.1, read as the reverse complement.
AATCCACCTTGTTACCCTTGATCAGGCACTAAGCTGTTTCCAGCAATTTGACAACACCTACAAAAAGATAAAGACATAGGTTGCCTTCTTCCAGGAGCTTGTTGGCACATGTTGGGGATGTGATACGCGCACACACTTCAAACGTCAATGCAAGCTCTGGTGTTGCCAACAGTGTTGCATGTCAGGTTGGTGCAACAGCTCCCACACCAATCTCATCAACATTGAAATTCATTTTATGCTGAGGATGTTTAGTCTCTCTCTCAAATCAACCCCAACACTGTTGCTTCAGTTTCTGCAGGCATTATGCCAGCCAACATCAGGTGAGATGCTGCTGTAGTCTGGTAATTGAAGAAGATTCTGGCTGCCTCGGACCTGCTGATATGCCAAGATCGCATTTAACTGCCACTCTCCTGACTCCAATTCAGGACACCTTTGTGAATACACATGTCAGTGCTACAGACCAATAGGAGGGGTGCCAGCACTCGCTGCCTTGAATTGTGGACTGCTTGTGACGTTTCAAACAAAGTCTTGATTGAAGATCCAGTGAAAGAAGTCCTGGCATCCTGGTTTCTCCATAAACATTGGAGTGCACTCTACTGAGTTTTGACAATGCGTAGAAGGTGTGAAATGTCCTCCACAAATTGAAAAACTAAAGCATCACCAAATTGATTGTGGTGAGGTACAAACCACGCACCGTGCCGTGGACAATTTCTCCATTTATGCTAGCAGTGGTGGCACAAGAGAGGTCCATCTAGTTAACCCAGAAGTATTAGAATGGGTTTTGAATCTGAAGAATCAGTTATCTCAGCCCATTGCTTTTCAAATGCCATATGAAAGAAGGTGATTGCTGGAAGAGGTGTATCTTCACCACCACGACTGGCACGATGTTTGCAAAGTATTCCAGGGGCTCCTTGTGGTGATTGCTGAAATCCTGGGACATTCAAGACTGGTCATATCATAGAAATCCCATAATCAATATAACATACCGTCATCTTCTGACTAGCCAGGATTGCTCTCCCCATCAATGAGGGATTGCTAGATCCAGCTAAAAACCGTGTTCTGGGTACCAGCCACCTATAACATCAATGGCAAAATGAATCATGAAAAGTTACTAGGTTCTCCCATTAGGATTTAGGTATCTCTGCACTCATCCCAATCCAGACCATTACTTCTGTCAGCTGTACAACAGAAGTAAAGGTTGAAGAAAGGTGCACAGAAAGACGAAGACCCCAAATGACTTGATCTGTTTGTGTGGAAGGCATCCTCCTCTGCTTAACTGCAGCTGCTTGTGTCAAACTGCCAGATCCTGCTGTCCAAGAATGGCTTTTTCACATGGGACAAGGTGACACCCTTCTTCACAGAGCTCTCTCGTGACAGCATAGGGGACAGCTTAAGGGCATAATAAGGAAGGTCAAATATTGGCTACAACCTTGTAGGCTGTAATGGATACCTCGGACACTAGAGAAACAGCGATATCAACAATAAATCTTGTCCTGAAGCCTCTCTTTAGGTCAGTGGTTCCCAAACTGGGGGGTGTGACCCCTAGGGGGGCATGAAGAAAATCTAAGGGGGGGGCATGAGGCTGTGACATTTTCATAGTGCAAAATTTTTGCGCCAAGAAAACTTATTTGTGTTTATTTGTAATTGTACAATTGCAAATTGCTTTTTTGTTAAAAGGGGGTTGGGTGGTGGTAAAGAAGAGGTGGGGAGGCGTGAGGGTTTCCCAAAAATCAGAAAGGAGGCATGATGCTGAAAAGTTTGGGAGCCTCTGCTTTAGGTTATCTTTTAGTCATACCCACTCCAGATCATTAAGAGTCTTGAAGGATGAAGATCTTGAAGTAGACATGATATTCTGAAGAATGGGGACCTAGTATGATGATCAGAGGACAGGTTTTGATATACTCACAGTAGCTTGTTTTTCGGAGGAGCTGAGTTGTTGCATTCTGCGCTGGTTGTATTTTCCTCAGGGCTGATGATTTCATGTCCAGACAAATTGCATTGCCATAGTACCTTTCGGGAGATGACAAAGTCATTTATTAATGAGGCAGGTCATAAGATGCAAGAATGGGTTATAGTGTCTTAGTCGGCCATAAATGTTAGTACTGTCAGTGAATTGCATATCCTGTGTGAGAGCTCAGTGTCAGTGAAGAATTTTGAAGTACTTCTAAACTGTAAACTGACCTAACAAATTGCATGTTGGTACCTTCAAAGCAGAGAAGATTGCACAATGGCTCCAAATTCCTTAATGTATTTTTCTCTTTCAACCAGAATAACCACTCTTTTGGTTGTGTTTAACTTCAGTCTACTCTTCCTCATCCATGAGCTGCTGATGTTGTCCAAGCAGTAGGCTAGCTTGATGATGGTAGTGGTGGTGTTTGTTGCAAAGGACAGAGCTTTCTGTCAGATTTGTTGTGGAGTGACTATTTAGAGATGAGAGAGAGACAAGGTGATAAGGTAATGTCTTTTCCTGGATCAGCTTCTGTTGATGAGAGACACAAGCTTTTGAGCTTACACAGAACTCTGTGTAAACTCATTAGCTTATCTAAATTGCTCTTGGCAGATCTCAGCAATGGACATCTCATGAAAGTACATCTGTTCCTCTGCATAAATAAGCACGCATGTCTTCATGAATGGAGATGGGGAACGGGACCTTACCTAAACTATATCAAATGTGTATTTTTTAATACATTTTGAATGTTACTATGTGGGAATAAGATGCCTTTTTTTTTTCTTATTTCAAGCATCCAAAAAGATTGGGGGACATAAACATGACGCTTTTATCCAGCAATTTAAAAAAAAATAAGAGCCTTCTTTACTTTCATTCTCTGAAAGATATTTGCTTGCAAGAACTGATTTCAACATACCAAAAATAAATAAAAAAATAAAAAAAATGATTAATGTGAAAATTCTTGTTTGGAGACATCATTTGGGGTACCAGTCTGTTGAGAGTAGACCAGACACATGGTCCTGTATGCTTGCAAGTCACCTAAGCCTGGGAAAAGTCTAGTCATTGTTTCTAACTCTAAATCTCAAAGTCTAATGCTCACTCCGTGTCTCATATCACTTGCCCAAGTACCTTTCTTGGGCCTTGGGAGTCCATATTCCGGTGGTTCTAGCACCTGAAACCAGCATATCAGACTTCCAGAGCTACCAAGTCACTTGCACAGAGCTCAGCCAAGGCTGTGGGCACTCTGGGTTTCTAGTTTAACATCCATGGGGACAACATGACAGGAAAGCAAGAAACACAAGGAATTTATTAACCAATGACTTTACTCTTGTAACCCTCCTGCCAGGCAAAACAGCAGCAGCAAAGGGCCGGGTTCTGTATCGAAGAGTTCCCAAACAATGTTACAAGACCATCTGGCTCGAGCCCCCACCCACTCTCCTGGGAAATCACGTACTATTTCCTGGGCGCTCTTCAGGGGCAATGCTTCCCCTCTCACAAGCATGAGTCTGAGTGTAGTACATAAAACTTTTAATAGTAACATAAAGAGACTGTATAAAGGCAATATTTATTTAAAAAAAAAAAAAAAAAAAAAAAAAAGCACTGATTTGGAGATGCAGTGCAGGGCAGGATTCCCACAAAAGTCTGTAAGCAGAGCTCACTCCACCCCAGTGTACACAGAGTATGTCTTTCACTTCATTACTCTCATACTGACCATCATAGTTTTAACATCCACCTCTCAAAGGGGGGCCTCAGCCAGTCCCCTCCAGTTCTCTTTCACCACCTCTTAGCCTACTTGTGCTGGCTGCTCACACCACTGCTGGTCACTCATGCCTTCCGCTGGTGTAATCCACTAGCCGCCTTTCCCATCCGCTGGCCTGCTGATCACTTATGCCTTCCGCTGGTGCTGTCTGCTCACCACTCACACCATCCACTGGCCATTTGCAAGATGCTCTTCAGTGGCACCAACTTCTGCTGGGTTTCAGTCAGCACTTTAGTGAATTCAACTCTTAGAGAGTTTCCAGCTTCTAGTGATTTCAAACTTAAGCTTTTAGGACACCAGAGACTGCTCTCTGATCAAAACAACAAAAAGACTCCACAAGGAGGGGAATTGGGCACTGACTAAGGCACAGCTCTTCAGCACAGCTAGTACTCCCACCCCTCCCTGCTGCCTTTTACAAGGCTGAAAATAGACAGGGTTGGCCACTCTTCTGAGTTCTGTGTTACTGACGGTGACTTTTCCATCAGATCAGACTAAACAGAGTTTATATAATCAAAGGGTAGCATGTCATGAAAAGACAATATTTCATTTCCCTCTTCAGTTAAAATACCAGATTTGAAGTTTTGTAACCCAATGCAGTCACACGTACAATTTGCTATCAGCCCCAGCACCTGGACAAATTCATCCATATACAATGAAATTATGCTAAGTATCTAATTGTACTCAGCCTAATACAAGGCCCATACAAATCAGGTGCCCCTTCTCTTAGCTGCTAAGCAAGAGAAATGCCCACCCTCTAGACCTTGCTTACGCTCTCAAAAGTACTTGTGTTGAAGCGTTTTATACAACAGATACATCCTCCTGTATCTCCCTCCTTCTGTGTCTTGACATTTTAGACTGGGCAGACTCCTGCCTGCCCTATTGTTCTTGCAAGCCTTTCAGTTTTGATGGTTGCCCCCCACCTTAGGCCTGTTCTCTTAAAAAGCCTAGTTGAGTCATTCAAAGCTGACAGTCTGATTACTGTCTTGAGGCCTGTACCCCACTACTCAAGCCCCTTTCCTGGGCAGAGAAGCTATCTGGATTGCAATTCATAGGTAACCTCAGGGAAAGCTTAGACCTCTGTTTAGCACATTATGCAAAGGGGGGGTTCACCAATGAAAGGAGAGGTCACAGTTTGATTACAGCTATAGTCAACTCTGTCACATCCTTGTCCTTGCTAAGAAAGGACTTACATGAATTATTCCTCAGTGTCTTATACTCAATGCAGACAGCACCATGCCATGGAACAGAGAAATAATAGTCTGCCAGTCTGTCTCTCTCTCTCTTTGAATTTTGTACTCAATTCTGATGATCTTATTACAACAAATATAATGCAAATACAATAGCAATTCAGAGAAGAGCAACAGGTGTAGGAGATTATAAAAAATTAATTTATGAAAAAAAATATTAGCTCTATACAATGATACTTCACTAAATGATTTCTTGGAAAGAACCAAATGATCTACATATTTTAGACATTAGACTTGATTCTGATTAACAGAGAAAGGAATTAGTTGTCGGCAATTCGGGTGAATGTGGTCAGGAAAAGATAGATTACATTATCCTGAGGAAAGAAAGGAGTGAGAGCTGCAGAATAAAGACAATGAACTAAAAAAAACCCCCAAACAACAAAAAGCCACACCTTTAGTAAAGTCAGAGAACTGGTAGGTAAAGTAGCATTAGAAGAAAAATTAAGACAAAAGCACTGTCATTTTCTCAGATACAATATAAAATGGACAACAGTAAACTGCCCTGTTGCAAATGAAAAATAGGAAGAAGCCAACATGGCTCTGTACTTACCTGACAATCAAAGAAGGAATTGTATAAAAAGTAGAAACATGGAGAGATTGCTAAGGATGAATACAAAAGAATAGCACAAGTATGTAGGACAAAATCAGAAAGGCTAAGGCAAAAATTGAGTTACACTTAGCAAGGTACAGATTAAAGAATATTTAAATGTATTCAAGTAGGTAGGGCTTGATGAAATCTATCCTACAATATTTAAGGAATTAGTTGAAGCAATCTCAGTTAGTGATTTATCTTTGAGAATTCATGGAGAATGCGTGAAATCAGGACTAGAGAAGGGCAAACGTATCTATATTCAAAAGGAGTATAAAAAAAGATGTGAAAAATGAGAATCCTGTGGCACCCTAAAAACTAACAAATTTCTTCAGGCATAAGCTTTCGTGGGTTCCAACCCACTTCGTCAGACGCATGAAATGGAAACAACAGTAGAGAGGTATGTATACACATGCCAGGAGTAGCAGCATAATAATGGCACGATGTGGGGAATTAAAGACCAGCCAGCCTACTTGGAAAGATACTGACACAAATTATTAAACAATCAGTTTGTAAGCAACTGAAGAGATAAAAAATAGTTAGTATGGATCTGTCAGGAACTAATCATGCCACACCTAGTTTCCTTCTTTGACAAGATTTACTAGCCTAGTGGATATGAGGAAGCTGTAGAAGTTATTGTATTGATCTTAATAAAGCTTTTGACACAGACTCATAAGCAAACTAGGGAAATGAGGTTTAGATTAAATTACTGTAAAGGTAACTGGTTGAAAGACTGTACTTAGAATAGAATTTGTTGGTCTTTAAAAGTCCCTCTAGACTCCTTGGCTGCATCTACACTGGCAAGCAAGCTTAAGTCGACTTAATTTACCCTGCGTCTACACTACACTTTCCTTAAGTCGACTTAAGCAAGCTGCTTAAGTCGACTTAATGAAAATTAAGTCGACTTTATTAAACCTGCTTTTTACTCGACCTAAGGCTTAATTCAACTTTTTAAAGTTGAATTAAGCCACTGTAGACGTGGGGTAGCCCTAAGTCGATTTAGGGCTACCCCAGGACTACACCAATGCCCTCCCTGCCGAGGGGGGGCACAGAGAGGAGCCTGGCATGCCCCCCAAAGGGCAGGGCAGAGCCTATGTGATGCTGTCTGGATTTAGGGAAGCATTTATGATATTATTTTCTATTCATATATCCTAAATGCTCTATAATCCATAGGAGCTATGTCATGTTTGGTATCAATAGAAAGGTAGTAATTTGCTGGGAATGATTATATAGTTTATGTCTAGGAATTCTATTTGGATTAGAAGTTAGTTTAGATAGGAATTTGGTGTTCTGTCTGTACTTGTGTGATTTTATGGAAATGTCTGAGAGGGGCGGGTGTGTCAAACCATTGTCTCCTTAATGTTAAGGAATGTGCCAGGTGATATGGGCCCATTGTGTCCTTAGTGGCTCATCAGTTTTATTCCCTGGGCCCATTGTAGCTGGAAAATTCCTAAACATTAAGGACACAATGGTTTGACACACCCACCTCTCTCAGACATTTCCATAAAATCACACACGTTAAAGTATAGATAGAACACCAAATTCCTATCTAAACTAACTTCTAATCCAAATAGAATTCCTAGACATAAACTATATAATCATTCCCAGCAAATTACTACCTTTCCATTGATACCAAACATGACATAGCTCCTATGGATTATAGCATTTAGGATATATGAATAGAAAATAATATCATAAATGCTTCCCTAAATCCATACAGCGTCACACCCTGCCCACATGCCCTGCCAGGGTCCCTGTCCCCCTTTGCCCCTTTGCACACAAGGGGTGCCCCCCCGCCACTGTGGACCTGCCCAAGGTCCCCTTAGCCCCACAAAGTTGACCTAGAGCATCCAGTGTGGACGCTCTAGGTCGACTTTGTAAGCTCCCCTTTAAGTCGACTTTAATTTTAAGTGCAGACACACTAAGTCGACTTAAAAGTGCAAGTGTAGACATAGCCTTTGTTAGTTTTGCTGAACTAGACTAACACGGTTACGCCTTTGGAACTTGTACTTATAATGCTTACCAATGGTTTGCTGACACACTGGGAGGGTATATCTGGTGGGGGCGGGGTCTTCCAGGTCTCTGTCTTGGGTCTAGTATTATGCAATATTTTCATGAATAACTTAGATAACGAAGTGTGGAGTACACTTATAAAATTTGCATGTCACACTAAGATGTGGGTTTGCTGGAAGACAGGATTAGAATTCAAAACATACATGACAAAATGGAGAAGGGGTCTGATTTCAACAAGATGAAATTCAATAAAGTTCAAAGTACTTCACACAGGAAAATAAAACAATGAGCAATTACAAATTGGAGAATAAATGATAGGGCAGTAATACTGTTGATAAGTATCTGGGGTTATAGTAGATGACAAATTGAATATGAGCCAACAGTGTGTTGCAGCTGCAAAATAAAGCATATTTAATTCTGGGGTTAATTAACATGAGTGTATATGTAAGAACTGGTAATTATCTTGCTCTGTTCAGTACTGATGAGGCCTCAGATGAAGTATTGTCTCTAGTTCTGAGGGTCACACTTTAAGATATATGTGGACAAATTGGGGAACAAGAAAAATATTGAAGGTTTAGCAAACCTGACTTATGAGGAAAGGTTTAAAAAAAAAAAACAACCTGAGAATATTTAGTCTTGAGAAAAGTGCACTAATCATCATCTCTCGGTTGCAGTGGATGAAGGAAAAATATTTTTGTTGAAGGCCTTTGATCAGTTGGCAGCCTTTGATGTTGTTTATAATGGTGGGTTTTTGTTTTTGTTTTTGTTTTGTATCGTATCTATGGACTATCTCAAGATCTTGCGGTGATGCTTCCTGAGGGACTCCAGGGTCCTGAGGCCCCTCTTTACCACTTGCCCTTTGCGCGATGAAGCCTTGTCTTTGCCTGCTGTCAGTCAGCTCCCTAATAGCACTGGCCAAAGGCAACTCAAGCACTGCCCTCTTGGCTTCAGAGGTGGCCCTGTCATTCTTTTGAGATAGAGATGGACCCCTGAGCCCTCTGCTCAGCTCTCTGGATTGTCTAGCCCCAGTTTCGCTGGACACTCAGCATTCATCCATCTGCTTCTGCCAAAGAAGGCTACACCTCTGCTTGCCACCTCAGATCACCACTCCCCTTAACTCACAGCACTTAGATTTGTTTATGGTGAAATCAAATGTATTTGTTTAACAAATAATAGAGATCCAAATAGTAGCAAGTAAAAATATTGGAAACAAAGGATTATATGTAAAAGAAAATCATAGTACACATTTTAGAGCCTAGATTTCCTTGATAAGAGTCTCATGACTTGCAGAGTATTGCTAACCGAAAATCTTGCAGCACTTTACAGCCAGCCTAGCTGTGACCCTTTTTTCATGAGACCAGTATGTTGTCATTTTGCTTCTTAGGTGAAGGAGTCGGTGTATCTCTTTGTACCTCCAAGGTATACTTCATAAATAGGACACCACCTGTTGACTGTTTCTTTCTATAGATTTCCTTTCTTGTGTATTCTTTCTTGGCTCCTGATTCAGTATACAAATAGGCCTACGGGGTGAGGCATGCTGTATACCTAGGGCCGAGCAGGCTCTTGGTGCCTCAAGGAACAGCTCTGAGATATGTCACCCTCCTGGTAACCTGCCTTAATTCCAATATCTTAAGAACATAATCGACATTATAGATTCATGGCTCCTTAAACATTAACCATATATACATTTCACAGTAACTGTGATGGCCAGTGTGCTACCAGCTCTCAGTATGACTCTACACACCACCCTTCAGTGAATTGTTGTGCAGCTAGCAGATGCAGAGGATCCCTGTAAAACCATAGGCATCCCTTGTGCCCTCTGACAGTTGGCACCAAGGGATCCCTGGGCCACACATGCCACTTTGCTATCTTCCTGAGACAAGCAAACCAGTAATTGTAAGTAATTATTCTAATACCACAGGAGTTTCATTTCAAAAAAGTTTGGAGGCAGAGTTATGCCAGCATCCTCGCTTCTGTTTCCCTGCTTGAACTGCTGGGGAATGGGTGAACAGGTTGGTCCAATCCTAGAGGGGTATAGCACAGGTGGGCAGGCAGTGGGTCGGGGAGAGGGGTGTCACTGAGGTTGATGTGAGGCTTGGATTGGAGCCTGGATCAGGGACCAGCTTGCTCTGTGATTGTCTCTAACCCAGGCCACTGTTGCTCCATTCTGTGCAGCTGGCAGGGGTCAGAGGGGCAGGGCTAACAATGGGGGGGATCAGGAGCCCCAGCCTTCACCTGTTCAACTGCAACTCCTGTAGGCCTGGGAAAAACACCAGAGCCCTGGCTAGCAAGGAGCTATGAAATCTCAGCGATGGGAGGGGCAACTGCCCTGTAGCAAATGATGCCCATGAGAGGACTCCCCTATATTGTCATCTCTCTTGTTCAAGTCATATATAAGGATGATGGTTAGGTTAGTGAGTAGTTATATGCTGCATTGTATTTAGTATGATGATGATACACAGTTCGTCATCGTTATCATTTCACCCACCAAGAATAACTGAATGAAATCTACCGTGTCTGCATGAATTTGGCATTGGATTCAAACTAGAGGACTGTGATTTAATTCAGACAAGATAGTGATGATGATGTTGTATCAGCTACTCCTTTGCAGAATGGAAGTATATTTTAGGGTTTTATAGGCCAATTTCCTATTTGGAGCCAAAAATCAATGACACCAGGTAAAGTATTTTCATAGTGTAATTTCTTTATTTATAAACTATACACACTGAATAAAGATGTCAACAAACACATTTTGCAGAAATCTCTAGTAAGGTACCACTGGCTTATCCACAGAAGCAGTTACCTTGAGCCTCTTTCTTTCTCCAGGAGTGTCTCAGAACCAAGACACACACTCTTTTTTATAAGTTTGAAAAATACTAGTGTAATAACAACAATAGATAATGAGAAAATGTTTGTTTAATCTCATATATCATATTGGTAAAAAGTGAGTTTCTAGTCCTCTTATATGCAGAGAAAAGCTTGAAAATATGACCCGGGGTCATCCAAAACATTCACAAAACAAAGGCAAACTGGAAAAATGTCCAAAATAATGTATTTATTGAGAATTTCATTTTGTTGGGGGAGCCTCATGGTTTTTGGATGTTCAGTGTTGGCAATATTGATGTTTTTAATAATGGAGTATTTAAATAGTTCCAGTTAGATCATACACAATATTTCTGTGTTTTTGATTTTTGCTACTATTATGAATAAAAACAGAGACATTGCATCTTTTATGCACTGAGGACATTCAAATTTTGGTTAGCTAGGTGAAATGCTAGTAACAGTTAAGCAGTTATTTAAGTAAAAAATGTTCCTATATGCATGCTACGTTGTGGTTGAAGTCTCACCATAAGCAAGTCCAAAATACATTTCTGTAAGCAACATTTCCTTTAATTAGTTAGCAATCTGATACTAAATGCACTGCATAAGGCCACTTTCGTTGTAGTGTGTTTTCTCTGCTTTCACAGATATATGAAATTACAATGACTCTTCTGAAGAAGTTAAATTATTGACGTAAATTAATTTAACAATTATATTACATTTGATTAATGTTCAACATTTTCCATTCTAAGGCAAGCTTATTGAAATAATGTATATGAAGAAAGCTCAAGTATGAAGATGGATTTCAAGTGTGTTTTAATTTTGTTTTAGATTATTATGTCATGCAATGAAAGACCATATAGTGCGCGTTGCAAATGAGGCGGAGTTTATTTTGAACCGACAAAGAGCTGAAGATGTACACAAACATGCAGAATTTGAGGTAAGCTCAAGACTTGATGTATCCCCGCTTTTCTCTTTTCACTCAGCCGTCACTTAAAGCGTAACCTCATACAATAAAGATTTTTTTTTCCAAGAGAGAGAAATTTATATTGAAGGCATTTCTAAGCCAGATTTTAAAACCTTTGGTAAATGTCAAACACAAGTAACTAGTTTATCTTCTCATCCTTTCACTGAAATGTGTGAAAATATTTACAGCTTGAAGAAGAAACCCCTTAGTCAGAATGCCTACTAACTTGATATGGCAGATCTTTAAGGTTCACAAAGAACTTTTCTGAATTTTATCGCACATAGTAATACAAATAACATTTATAGTGTGATTATTTTTGCTTGTATCAACAGAATGTGAGTTTTGTATAAAATAAATAAAAGTAAAGGCTTACACACTGGAAGTGCTGCTTGAAAAATAATAAATATCGTTTTTTCTTTAAATAATCTGGTATTTTCATGACCAGTGCTGATGCTTTGTAGTATTTTTGCATTTTTTTCACCTCATATAACTTATAAATTGGAAGATATTAAGCATCTTTACTACTTGCTAAGCTAATGAATATCATTAGCTACTGGAGATAGGATAATATTTGAAATGTCAATTGTCTTTAATTTTGGAAGATGAAAAGCAGGAGCTGGATCCTGTAATCCTTATTAATGTGAATAACTGTTACTAACAGAACTAGTGTGTAGTGAATCTTTTTTATTATTATTATTTAATAAGGATTGTGGCAAATAACCACAGCTGTAGTTGAAAGTGATTTGTAGCAAAATACAAATACAAAAGACTGTTTTCAATGAATGCTTGAACTGTTTTTCCTTTGGTTTACTTAAAATTTCTCATGTTCCTATTCAAATATCTTTCTTGATATATTTGAGATCTTTTGATAGAACAATTGTGAAAAATGTCTATTGTTTGATAAGGTTTTATCAGGCAATAAATTTTGACATTAAAAAGCTTATCTATGGTATTTCAACATAAACATTTTTGATTATTCCAATTTTTCATATTTGCATGAGTGTGTGTGTATTTATATATAAAACGTTTAATGTTTCAGTGGCATAACGTTAGAATTAGTATAGATTGATTTGTTAGCTTTGAAGATAATAAATAGTTGTATCAACATATTCATCTGTCAAAGAATGCCAACAAGCACCTTGTGGCAAAACATAGAAGCCAGTAATCTCAATTTTGATGAGGTTTTTATCTCATTGAAGCAGCTCTCTAAAACCTACACTTTGATGCACTAGTTCTTGTGCTCCTTGACCTAGCAGGAAAATATAGGACACAGAGATATCTGTTGTCATTTTCAATACATATAACCTTTACTTCATTTTGTCAGACCAGACAGCAGACACTTGTCAGATGGGATTGCAACAACTTTATTACCAAACATATACTGGATATTTTGAGCTTAGATAAAATCACATTTACAATTAAGTGTATGTCAGAGTGAAGTTTCATATTGCCTCAACAATAAATAACATTTGATATTTATCAGGGCATCATGCAGTAACCTAAGATGACAATAGAAGATTGAGTTATCTGCTCTTTGAAGAATATGTTGAGGTATAAGATCTGTCAGAACTCTAGACAAAATGAGAAAATTCAATTAACTTCCAGCTTCTGTTAGCAAATACGATTTAGAATATTAACTAAATTCCCTAAAGGAACTGCCTTAAGTCAATCTTATTTTCTAGTAAGGAAACAAAGATGTTTCTCAAATATAAAAATTTTCATTATACTTATTGTATTGTAAAAAACCTCAGAAATATGTTTGAGAGGAGCAAGATAAAATCTGTAAGTAAAATAAAAATTATCAAATGCAATCATATATCATGTATGAATACTAGATATACTTAAAATAAGATGGTGATTGGAGACTGAAACAGAGTTTTACATATTGATGTTGTAATGTAATGTAAGTATCATACCGTATTAGCATGCATCACACTTAAAAGATGACATTTTAAATTATAAATCAGTTTTATTTCCATTAAAATATTTTAGTATATTTATTTTGTAGGTATTTTGATTATTTTGAGCATTTTAATCATTTTTCACTGGAAGAAAAAAAGTGAATAACTATTTTACCAGCCAACCAATCTCACTTTTACCTCTCGAATTCCAATTGTGTCATTATTGATGCAACTATTTTACTAAAGTTATATGGTGATACTGTATGGGTGTATATGAGTTTGTAGATGTGGGCATAAGGGTGTGTAAAGTTAACACTAGTGAATTTTAAAACAAACAAGGAGTCCTATGGCACTTTTAAAGACCAAAAAATTTATTTATCGCATAAGCTTTCGTGGGGAAAAAATCCCACTATGTCAGTGCCACAGGACTCCTTGTTTGTTTTGCTGAACTAGACTAATGCAGCTACCCCTTTGGAACCTAGTGAATTTTGTCTTTGACTATGGCTGTTACTGAGAGAAGTCAAGATTTTCTAAAATGATTGCTTTGCAGTTAACGTTCATTTTGTTAGCTTCTATAATTGTTCAAGAAGAAAAATGAAAATTTAATTTTACTGTCCAATGAGCTGGTGAAATATTAACCTCATTACTGAGGCAGATCATTGTACTAATTGGTGCTTCCCTGTACATGAAGATAAATTGAAAAATGAATTAACCCCTTAAAATTAATGTAATTCCTGTCTGAAATAGATGACTTTCAGTAACAGATTTAAATACAGTAGATGGAGTACATAGTTAAAATCCCACCAAGTACTGGTGTGATCTATAATAAAAACACTACCGTGTAAAAGTATGCACACTTGAATATGTGAAATGAAATAAAATGTCTCCAATACAGTGTTAGCTTAATTGTAACCAATGATATAATAAATATTATATAGTAATTTGTTTAGGTAGCATTAAATCTTGGTTGAGTTCATTTTAAAATGGGAAACAATGAATTGTTTATACAGTGCATAAACTTAATACCTAATTCAAAGAGTAGAATTTTATTGGGAAATGAAAATTGTGCATACATACATTAAATAACACAACTTATTCAAAATGATTTGAGAATAATGTAATGTTTTATGATACAGCTCAGTAAGAAAACCATGCTATCATTTTTAATTGCCATAGACCCATTTGCCCTGGTTAGAAGTTTCAAACAAATCCCTACTAAAAGCAGCATTGAGAATTTGTACTTAGTCTCTTTTTGAGAATAATGTAGAGAAGTGTATAATTCCATATGTATAAAGAGAGCAAAGCTGTTAGAAGATACAAACTAAAATTAACAGTGTTTTGACAATGGAATCCCCTTCAAAATCAATTTGTACCAGAAATGGCAATAACTATCAAAATTCTTTGACAAATTGATTTTGAAGGCAACATGGTCAACTAATTATCATGTAGCTTTGTTTTCAGTTTCAAGTATTTGGAATAGGGTTTTTTTATTATTCCTCTTCACTTTTCAGCTGTTTTTACTTGTGTGTAATGTGTGGTATTTTTCCATATTGTGTTTTTATTTAGATCTTGTATTTCTCTGAATGGTAGAGTACTTCATATTTATCTAGAAATGTTGGTTTTAATGAGAACAAAGGTGACCAGGATGTAGGTAGAAAGGAGAATGTAAGTGAATAAAAACCATTCCTAAGGAAGTCGTAGGCACTTCCTAAATTATTCTATTTACTATTCATTATATATATATATTTTTAAATTTTAGTCACAGTGTGCTCAATATGCTGCTGATAGAAGAGAGGAGGAAAAGATGTGTGACCATCTTATCAGTGCTGCTAAACATCGAGATCATGTTACAGCCAATCAGCTGAAACAGAAGATACTCAACATCCTAACAAACAAACATGGTGCTTGGGGAGCAGTCTCTCACAGGTAAGCTGTAATCATAACTGCATAATTCTAAGCGTTGGTTTGATTTTTAAAAAAAAATAAATCAGCCATTTCTCTATCATTGAAAGTTGGATGTGCTGATGGTGGGAATCACTTCAAGAGAACTTTTGTCTCTTTTATGTGTTTAATTTTTTTCTAAAAAGTCTTCCTCTGTGTAGCTTCCCCTTCTAGTACATGTTGTGCAGATGCAATGCCCTTCATAGCTCATCAACACAGTATTTTATTAAAATTTAGTTTAAATCATTTGTAAATACTTTTACTAATTGATCATCATATAGCACTATTATTTGTATTCCAGTAGGGACTAGAGGGCCCAACCAAGATCAGGGCCCCTTTGGGCTAGTTGCTATAAAAACAGGTAGTGACAGACAATCCTAAACCCAAAGAGATTATAGTATAATGAGATAAGAGTGATTGAAGGGTGAGAGGAGGCACAGAGAGACAAAATGACTTGTTTTAACTCATATAGAAAGTCAATGGTAAAACAGGGAATAGAACCTAACTCACCTGACTCCCTATATACTAGACTATTTCTGTATAAATAATCAGCATCGGCATTGGTACAATATACTGGTAAGTCTTTATCCTCGCAGACAAGCATAAAGGTCCATGCCTAATATGTGGAGCCAAACTCAGAATGCACATGTCAAGCATTTGCACATGTGTATCTAAGTATATCTTGTGCATGAGCAAAAGTTCATGATCACTTCTGCAGCCTGTTTGCACTTGTGCCATTTATTTTCAAGTATGTAATGGAGGAATCAACACAACCAGCACAAAGAAGAAGTGTACAAATGGATGTAGTAGAGCTGCTTAATTTGATATTTCTGTGAATGAGAAGATGCTTCCTTTTTACCTAGAGATGCTGATTTTATTGAGAACAACATATGGCAGTTTATATATACATATATATCTATCTTAAGAAAAGCTGTATGTAATTTTGCACTTATCAATCTTGCTTTTCTTTAAAATCACTGTTTGGAAGGTGGTAGAATTTAAAACGTGATTTAAAGAATAGAAATTCAGTCTTCATGGTTTAATATCAAAGATGTTTTGGTAGCAATTATAAAATGACATTAAAAGTTGGTGATGTGATTGATAAAAACCAGCCCCAGTCCCTAACGTAAATAAGTGAATCCTTGCATCGATCATCACTGCAAAAGATGTGAGGAAGATTCTTACCCAAAGGTCATTCTTTTTAGCCGACAAATCTGAGGAACTCTCCCAGATTGAGTTGTCAATATAGGAGATTTTAGAACAAATTTGATTAATTAAACATCAGTAAGCCATCAGGACCAAATGTTATTCAGTGAAGAGTTCTGAAGGATCACAAGTAACAAACTGCAAAGCTACTAATTCTGGTATATAACTTATCACTTTGTATATACTATGTCTTTGTAGCAGATGGCTGAAGGATAGCAACTGTGATCGCCAAAAAAAAAAAAAAAGATTCCAGGGGCAACCCTGGCAATTACGGGCTAATAAGCCTAAATTCAGTCTCAGGCAAACTGACAAACTATAATAAAGAACAGAATTATCAGACACATAGATGAACATGATACATTGTAGAAGACTCAATACTGTTGTACAGGGAAAACATGCTTTGAGGAATTCTTGAGGGCATCAACAAACATGGACAAGGGTGATCCAGTTGATGAAGAGTGCTTGGACTTTCAGAAAGCCTTTGCCAAGGTCCCTCACCAGGGACTCTTAAGCAAAATAAGCAGTCATGGAATAAGAGGGTACCTTCTCTGATGCATCAGTAATTGGTTAAAAGACTAAAAAAAGGGCTTAAATACAACTACCTCTCTGGAACTGGTTAAAAGACTGGAAACAAAGGGTGGTTATAAATGGTCAGTTTATACAGTGGAGAGTTGTAAACAGCAAGGTCCCCCAAGGATCTGTATTGGGACCAGTGCTCTTCAACATATCCATAAATAATCTGGAGAAGAGAGTAAACAGCAAGGTGACAAAAGTAGCAAACAGTTAAAAAAAATTCTCTGGAGAGTTAAGTTCAAATCCAACTATGAAAAATTACAAAGGGTTCTCACAAAACTGGGCAACAAAATATCAGATGACATTCAGTGTTGACATTGGAAAATATAATCCCATACAAATGATAGGTTTCGAATTAGCTGTTATCACTCAAGAAAGAGATCTTGGGGTCATAAGGGATAGTTTTCTGAAAACATCTACTGAATGTGCAGTGGCAACCAAAACAAAAAACAAAAAACTGAGTGCTAGGATGCATTAGGAAAGGTATAGATAAAAACCAGAAAATTATCAGAATGTCACTATGTAAATCCATTGTCTACCCACACCTATAATACTGCATTCAGTTCTGGTTGCCCATCTAAAAAAAGGTGTATTAGAATTGGAAAATGTATAGAGAAGGGCAACAAAAATTATGGGTATGGAACCCATAATGGGTTCCCATGGGTATTCAATTTGCAGAGAAATTTAAGACTGGGACTGTCTGGAAAAAGACAACTGAGGGTTATGATGGAAGTTTATCAAATCATGAAACGTGGAAGAAGTGAGTAGGGAACTATTTACTCCTTCTCATAATGCAAGTATCAGGAGTCACCCCATGAAATTAATAGTCAACGGTTTTAAAACAGACATCAGGAAGTACTTCTCTTTACACCATGCACAGTCAGTTTGTGGCACTTGTTACCAGATGATGTTGTGAAGACCAAAAGTACAATTGGATTCAAAAAAGAATTGCCTAAATTCATGGAGGACAGGTTCATGAATGGCTCTTCACCAAGATGGTCAGGGATACATCATCATGCTTTGAGCCCCTACACCTTGGACTGTCAAAAACTTGAACCGCACTTCAGGATGGATCACTCAATAACTTGCCGTATTCCATTCATTCCCTCAGAAGCCACTATCAGCAGGGAAGATTGTGGGCTCTCTGGACCATTGGTCTGACCCAATATGGCTATTCTTATGTAATATCACTAGCTGAGGCTAAATCTGTGAGAAATGTTCACTTAGAACCTTAAACTTGCTCAAAATGAGGTAGGTTTTAATTCTGTTGTGTTCTGGGAACACCAACTCAATTTGATTAGCTTATAGACGGAGTTCATGCTGTTTGCACAGCCCTAGGCTACCATCTCCTCAAGTCATGGGACAGTTGTCTTCTGGAGCGTGGTTGGTGATATGCAATTTCCTCTGGAGTGCAGATAGCTTGCCCCTGGGTTTTCATGAAGGGCTGTTAGCCATCATGGTCAGGATACAGCTTTAAACTTACCAGATCCACTGCCCCTGCCTCAAATCCAAAATAGTCACTGGGGAACCAGGAAAGGTTTGACACCTCCCATTATGGTAACAGAGTGATTGCAGCAGCATAAAACGCTCCATAAGTCTTTACATGGTAGCAAGGGCTCACTAATATACACGTTCGTAACCATAGGCTAACTGGCATGTCAACTCATTCCTAACACAATTGCTAGGGAATGCTCAGATGTTCCTTTGCTACCAAAGGACATTTTATGGCATGTCTAAGCCTCGGTTGTCAGTGTAGTATTTTTAACTGCTGAGGTTCTTCCTAGTTCCCAATGCACAATGAAAACATATTTCCTGAAGATATTTTGGGTTTGAAAGAGCAGAGGTGGCTTTTGGGATAGGCAAAGCAGGCGCCCACCTAGGACCCTGAGCAGTAAGGGCCCCATCCCCAACACAGTGGACAACAGGGGAGGTCACCTGCTTCACCTCCCCCAAAAGCCACATCCTCCCTGGTTGGCAGCAGGAGTGCTCCAAGCCACAGCAGGCTCAGAGAGTTTGGAGTGGGGGGGGCGAAGAGTTCAGGGCGGGGCCCAGGCCATGTGGAGCTCGGGGCGGAGGTGGGAAGCCAGGGCCGCAGTGGGTGGCGAGTGTGGTTTCAGGGCCCCTGGCAGGGAGCTAGGTTGCAAGGGGGGCGGAGCCAGTGGCAGGCAGCCTATAGGGGTCCCCCCCAGTGGACTTTCGCTTAGGGCCCCAGATAGCCTCTGCTACGGATAGAGGAGTAACCGGCTGGGCCAAGAAGGAGCAAGTGAAAGAAACCAAACCACTGGTTCCCCACAATAAAACTTACATAAGATCCAGAGCTGTGGCATCTACATTAATGAGCAAGTTCTCTTAGGGAGAACTGTAGTTAGTTTACTTTCTGGAAGCTTGGATTCTCTTGAACCAAAGCTAACCTGTTTTTGTTATGTATAACACATGTCTAAAGACTATTTAAAGGGTTTTTTAGCACACATGCTTTCGGTATAAAAAGTAAGATCTGGTTTAATCGAATATGACACAGGTGAAAAATAGACAAGTTTTATTGTGTTTGGAATCCAATATAATATAATATAATATATAAAAAAGTTGGCCTACTTTACATCACCAATAGTTGATGTGCTTATTGAGATGTAACAGTGTAGCTGTTTTTTGGTTTGGTTTTTTGGTTTGTTTGTTAAAATAATAGAACCCAGAGTGGGGTTGAATACTGAAAGTACTATGAGGTCCAGAAAAAAATGTGGACTGTATTATTATAAAATGAATGACTACTGTCTGAGATTCAGAAAGGGCAGACAAGATTTCCAAAGAACAGGATAAGCCTAGAAAAATTGCTTTTGAAGTTTGATTCCTCAAGATTGAATGAACTTTTACAGTATTTGCAAAGTATGAATTTTGAATATATTAATATAAGCTGTCTTTGGAAGGTCTGAAAAACAAAAGTAATTTTGTATGGATAAATCCAACAATATACCACATGAAACATTTCACTTTTGCGAATTGCACTCTCTAAAGATTAGATATAATTAGCATTAAAAGTAGCCATAAAATCAGAAGTGCATTGCCGTTCAGATAACCTCTTACATAGCGTCTTACTGTAGGAAACTTTTACTTTTTTGCTTTACCGATATGAGATAAATAATGTATTTTTGGAATCATTTCTAATGTTTTAAATTATATTTGTATTACCTCTTCTTAAAGGCTGCAAGTAATGTATAACTATCAATTTTATATTTTTCCACTTCACAAATAGATTTTTTTAACTTCATTTTTAGTACAGACAAAATTATTTTGTTTCTTTCCTGACTGGCATATTGACAGACTCCCTTGCATCAAAAGGAAAGTTTTGTTGGATCATGAATAAATTGCATTTGTTTGGTTTTTCTCTAATTTTCTCTGCCACAAAATAAGCAGATTTCTATATTAAAAATATCTAGTCCATGTTTCATTGCTTTTACTTCTTGCTTTAAAAGAAAAAAGTTTATTCCTTTTCCTCATGTGTGGTCACTTTGACTTTCAGCTGTGTTCATCCTGGATGATGCAGAGCATATGAAGTAGTTTAGGTTCAAGTTATAGTCAGCTGTTGACATTAAATAACCATCACCTGCATTTTGAAAGTAGCTGTTTGATGTTCTCAGGGGGTTGCAATAATGAGAATGTAGCCATTTAAAAAAAAGACAGAGCTGTTCAGTTTGTTTGATTCTCCCAAAATCAATTACTTTGAAGCTGGACCTCTACCTAGATTTAACAGACTTTACTAAATAATACATACACAAACTGAATTTAGGCTTTTTTTTTTTTTTTCTGTTTGCACCCACCTTTGGTAAGCTTGGATATCAGAAACCTGTTCATCATCAATGCTGTTAGTCAGGACTGTCAAACTTGTTCTGTGTTGAAGGGTCACATTATCTTTTCTCTTAGGGGCTATGGGAGTAAAACATTCTCTGGTCAGAGGCTAATTTTACAGTCCTCTCTGGCCGCAGAATATGCCTCTCTAGAGACCAGAGTTAAATAATGCAAATAAAGACAATTACTGTCATTTTAAAAGAATCGATGCATTTGTGAAACCTCTCTTCTTCAGTCCATTAATGGGACACTAGGGCTGCATACTCCCACCCCCCAAGTCTGCTGTATTACGCTCTTTCTCTCGCATGCATACGTGTGCATGTACACATAAATACCCATCCTTGGGGCATTCCCCCACTGCCCTTGTTCACTGGAAGGGGAAAAGCTGAAGGAGGGAAGTACTTTTTTAAACCTGAGGGATTTGGTTGCTGTGAAAGCACGGGGGAAAGGCTGGAAAGATGTCTCCTCTGAGCCAGATATTTTCACCTCACAGCAAGAGGGAATGGAACATGGAGAGAGGCATAGGCTTGTCAGGGAAGGAGCCTTCCTTTAGCCCAGACTTTGAAGCATTCTGGCACTGTCACCATCTGTGTGGCTGGTGCCAAAGGGAAAGATAGGAGCACTGAATTGCCAGTGCCCAGCCCTGCTCAAGCTCCCTCTTCAGTTCCCCCCACTTCAGCTACAGCTCCTTCCCAGCCCTTCTAACTTGAACAGTGGGGCTGATCCATTTCTCAGTTCTAGAGGGTGCTGCAAACTAGAGGAAAGAGCTCTGGAGTCAGATCCAGTTTTCATAGATCTCTTGGCTTTTATGAAACAGATGTGATAAAAATTTTGCAAGTAATTCAGTGACTATTCCAGTGACAGGAAATACTATTTTGAGTTTGATAACTTGGACCTACTCACAGAGATTCAAGCCAAAACTAGAAGTCTTTTTGAGGAAAGATCCAAAGTTTTAGTTCCAAGGCAGTTTAAATCATATAAAAACATAACACACTTTTTTACCTACTGGAATTGGCTTGTTCTCATCATAAAAATATGAGATCAGCATATGTCACATGAGCATCAGTCATTGCCGGTCCAGTATTTCTTAGTTTATTTTGATTTTCCTTCTAGAATGCTAATACATTCATTCTCAATATCTTCGGAATTTTTGGTGCTTGTCTCAAGAGAATCTCTATTTTTTTAGGGTTTTCTTTTAATAATTGGTGTGATGTTGTAACATATCCCCCTATCTCAGCTAAATACTTTAGTTGTCACCAGATTGTGCCTCAGGATATTTGATCTATTGGCATCACACTTTTCCGTGTCGCCTTTTGATATACCTGGTCCATTGAGCGCTGTAAGGCAAATTTTACATCTCTGGAACATCAGGTTATTTTATTCCCTAGGAGTCCTTTGGTTTTAAAAGATCCCTCTATAAACTGTTAGTGTACTCTCTGCTTTGCTTGGCATGTCATTTTTCTGCATTATGCTGAAGACAGCTGTGACTGAATATGGATATCTGAGGCCTAGATTTGATAAGGACCTTTAGTTTCACAGTCCTCAGACTGTTTTTGCTCAGGATATTCATCTTTGCAGCAATGGGCTTAGTCTGTAGGCTATCTCATTGCTACTGGCTGCTAGTTACATACAGAAATTATACCACCCGCCCCTTAATTAACAGACAACTCAATGGGTCAGTTTTAATTCATATGACAAAAGGAGAGCTCCATTCTTTGTTAATTACCAAAAGATCATTCATCAGTTAGACTAGGGATATTCGACATCATGAGTGTTCTTCCACTACTCCTTTGGTAGGAGAGAAGAAGCAAGTAGTAGACAGCCTCTGCTGTTGTTAGTAGTGTAGGGTTCAGATCAAGCCCCAAGGTGTTTGAAAGAAATCCTCTTTATTTGGTGACACAGTTTCCCAGTTGTCTCTGCATTAAAGGCTTCAGCATCAACCATTTTTCTCCAGGGCTACATGGCAATTTACATTTCCCATTCTGGGCCAGTGCCTCAGTAGGCCGCAGGGCAGAAGATTTAAAAACACCCTATCTCTGCCCAGCCCCACCTCCCGAGCATGCATGGGTGAGCAGAGTATTGCAGCTCTCCAGTTGGGGGAGCTTTCAGCCTGCCTGCAACACACTCATCTTGGTATCATGACAGAGTTTTGTGTCGCAACTCAGCAGTTGAGAACCATTGGTCTTAACCTATTGTGGTTGTTGCCTAACTGAAGCTTACTCAAGCAGAATGGCAAACTCAGTGTCCCTTATTGCCCGCCCTTATGGAAGTTGGAGAAAATATCGGCTATTCTTCCATGATATGTGTTCATGTGGGACAATAACCTCATAAGACTGTGGGCATTTCATATGACACCACAGTTTGCAGTCATTGATTTCCGTTGTGGAAGCACACTGCATCATGTTCATGAACTGAGAGCAGATCCTGCAACCCCACTGCTTTTTTATGTAAGTGTCTACTTCTGCAAATTCCCAGTTCCAATAACATCAGCATCTACCACTATAGGCCTTATAGTTCTTATACTACTTGTAAACAAAATTCCTGCAGCAGGTGACAAACCATGTTTCAAACCAAGGGCTGCACCTTTATATAATGGTGCTAAGTACAGATAGAGTCTGACTCTTCAGTCTTTTTAGGTAGTTATTATTTTAACACAATTTTCAACCAGCCTATTATATTGGGGGTAATGTGGGCTAGCAATTACAAGTATAAATATTACTGCATGCTCCTTGAATTCATGCCCACTACATTGCATCTCATTGCCAAACATCAATATGTCAGATACACTGAATCTGGAAAAAACAAATTTGACATGCACAATCACCTTTAGCTAAGCTGTATTGTCTTCTTGTAAGGCTGCCTCAGGGACGTGAGACTAATAATATAGAGTGAGAGCATGTTTTTTTCATATTCTACCAATATGGGCCCTTTCACCAGACTTTGGCTACATTTTTGGCATCTGTGACCAGCCGTAATAGCTTCCTCCACATCACTGTTGATTTTAAAGCCAATATTAAAACATGTCTTGCCCTTCTATTGGATTTTTCAATCCCTACATGACCTTCATTATTGCACAGCTTCTCTCTGTATTCATTAAACATGGAATTTGGAGGTGATCCAGTGTTGTGACTGGAGTCTTTGAGACTAAGCTTCGCCCTTCAGCTCAGGCCACCAGATTTTCTGCCTTTGGCAGTGGAACAAGTTTGGCAGTTTGATTTCTTTCGACCATTTTGTTTTAAAACCTTTATTTTTGTTCACTTTTGTGCAGTTGTCATATAATCCTCTTTGTGCCTCCTGGACTATGTAAATAGAAGCATGATGGTTTCAGCTACCTGAGTCTCCTTTCCAAAGGCAGTCTTAGGCAATCAGGGGCCTTAGCGAAGACCCATTGCAGGATTCTCTATAGACCCCCACAGCCCTGCTCTGTGGCCCCAACTCCTGGCTTCCAGCCCCTCCATGCCCCACCCCGTTGGCCCTGCTCTCCCCCCTCCCACCTCCATCCCCAGGGCCAGCTCCTTCCTATGCTGCTGACCAAAGCAGATGCAGCTTTTGGGGGTTCTAATGGTACTAAAGGGAAAACTGGAAATCCCAGAGCCTCCAAGAAAGGCAGCATAAGCGTGAACTTTACAAAGTAACAATTAATTTTGTAATGAGCAAGAGAGGTGAAAATCAGGAATTAAATCTCTTCTCTTTTTCCTCCCCTTCCCATTCCCCTGAGGAAGTGTTTTGTGAGCCTTTTTTCCTACACAGTTTCTCTTCAAGACCTTGGTATTGTGCTTACTTTACCACTATTCCCCTGATTCTGCAGCATGCAGAGAAACATGGTCCTCCTCCATTACCTGGCCTCAGACTGCAGTCTACTCAAAATTGAATCTGTCTGGCTTTTAGCCCAAGGACCCCCATTCTGCGATAGAAGAGGGCTCAGATTTCAGACAGCAGCTGAACAGGAATTGTGCCTACTGATCATCAGCCATAAAATCTAGCTCTGCCAAGGAAAGGAGACTCTGAAAGGTAGAACTAAGTCTTTCTCGCTCTCTCTTCACCCATTCCCCTGTCCGCAGGCTAGGTCCATGCTGAAGCCTTAGGAGCACTTCGGGCAGTCTGGTTCCAAAGGGTAGCCGGGTTAGTCTATTGCAGAAAAACAACAGAGTCCTGGGGCACTTTTAAAGACTAACAGATTTATTTATCACATGAGCTTTCGTGGGAGAAAATCCCACTTCGTTAGACGCTTTGAAGATAGGAAACTTACAGAATGGGAAGAACTTAAATGCAGGGGAGTGTATGACATAGGGTCAGATCAGGCTGTAACAGCAAATCAAAGAGAAACTGCAGAACTCAAATGTATATGCAAATTTGACTCAGTTGCCTTGGAGTTAAACTGGGACTATGGATTTTTTTCTCATTACAACAGGTGATTTGACCTCACCTTCCTCTATGTGCTGTTCCCCAGTGTTTGAATCTTAACACCTATTTTGATTTGCTCTTACAGCCTGACCTGATCCTATGTCATACACTCCCCTGCATGGACTACAGGGTGGAAAGTGAGAAATCTATTTGTATGTTCAATATCATCCTGATTTCTGGAGTAAAGCCCTGACAGGTACTTTTGCAGTACTTACTTGGGTCCTAGCCAGCTTGAGAGAGCAGACAGGCAGCCTTGGCTCCTGAAGACATCTAGCAAGCTACTTCCATGTTCAAGGTGTATGTACCAGCACCTCTCCTCTGTTGTGTGGTCCTCATGTCAGGATGAATAGTAGATTACCGCCCCCCATCCTTCCCTCCCCCACCCCCACCATGTAAACAGCCAGAGGAAGAAGTACTGTACATGAATCACATGGACAGAAAATCTACCCCCCACTTTCAAGATTTTTTTAAGGACAAGATATCAGTCAGCGGCTTGTAAGGAACTCATTAACATTAACAAGATATCTTCCTCTTCATATATTATTAGATACATTTTCCTATTGATGTCTCCTTTGAGGGTATCATAAGATCCAGATGAGGACACCTGATTAAACCAAATGTTAAAACTACAAAATTTTTCTAAAACACAGAAATTTCAGACATTTTGGCAACCTAAGGTTGGTAAGTCCACCAGTAATAGACAGTCACACCCTCAGAAGAAGACTTCCTTCCAAAAGTTCACATAGGCCAGATGAGTAATGACACACTGTTTAGCAATTTCAAAGCCTCAATTATAGAATTTCAGACCAAAGTTTATTTCATACATTTAGTATAGAAAGCCTACTTTGTGGCAAACAAAAGGCTTATTATCTAGACTCTGGAGCTATGACCCTTGTTTAGAGTGAGACATCCCTGGCTCTGTCCTGGTCCAACCTGGGTTGTGATTTGTGACAAGGAATAGATTCCAATTTGTTGTCTTTGTGGAAGCTATGTTACACTCACAAATAGTCATCACTGATCCTAAATGGATATGTTCTGCATCTAGACTTGCTAGTAAAGGGCTATTGGGGGAAAAACATTAGAGAAATTAATAGCTGAGATTGCAGAGAAGCCTAAAGAGAAGCTATTTGATCTCAGTGCAAAGAATTCTTCATCTGAGATCAAAACAGGCATGCCTTTGGCTGTAGTTTTACTGTAATGGTGAAGATTTGTGAAGATAGAAAACTTCATTGCATCAGTTATTTCTTGAGAGGTCATAAGTAACCAGGTATTTCCAGTGGCTAGGACTGCTGGTGCCATGCATAAACTTCATCCCCTGAGTGGGATTCTCAAAACATACCTGAAACCAGTGAGTAATCAGAGGTCAAAGTTTGTCCGGGGCAGTGGAAATAATGTTGTGGGTAAAGAAGAACCATGCAATACAAAGCTTGGTGACATTCTTAGGCTACACCCCATGTCCCTTTGTGGGCAGGTAGGTTCAAGGAACATGCTGGAAGTCAACCAGACTTTCACTTTAGACCCTTGTATATTCACTATAGAAGCAAGCGCACACACTTCCAAAATCTCATCATGCACATCTTTTTGGTTCATTTCAATGCCTCATTAAAAAAAAAAAAAAAAACACTCCTCCCCACAGCAAATATGGGCTCAGACCAGTGCTCCATCGACTCCAGTGTCCTGTTTTATGATGATGACCAGTACCAGCTACAAAAATATCAATTGAAAATTTTCTATAAAGGAAGATACAGACATAGATTGTTTTAAGGTTAATTTAATACATTATATCAAGGTGTCTTAATACTGATAATTAGCTGCCGGAGTGTTTCTACAATTGTGTTCGAATTCTTCTAGTGGCCTGAGGTGGACAGAATTGTGTTTTCTAGCCTCCAGCCACAATATTGGAGAGCTGGTGGGGGGGGCCCTAGTCCATGAGTATTTAATTCTGACAAATTAATTAACTATGACAGAAAAAAATTATCAGGCGAGACATTTCTCAATCCTTTTCAACATATTTTACTGCAACACCTTAAGGATGTGCCTTTAAACAAAATCCAAGTCATACTGAGAATATCACTCTGAATTGATGATAGGGCCTGGGAACATGCTGTGCTGGCCACTCTGTTTTCTGCAGGTTCTCATCCTGAGTAGTACTTCGACAATCACAGTTCACATTTCATCTGAGACTGGATAGTTTTTTGTTTTGTTTTGTTTTGTTTTTAAATTCAAATTGACATATATGATAACTAGCACTGTAGCCAAAGCCTCCTTCTCTATTTGAGTTTATTGAGGCTCAGATTTTTGGTTAGTATCCAGGCCTCATAAGCCATTGTTCTCCAGTTTTATTCATACAGCTTTAAGAGAACTGCACCTGTACCTTCCTTGGATGCATCTGTGGACAACTTAAGTTAGATCTCTGCCTTTATCTACAACAACAAGCTAGATCCTTCTATCATTGACTTTATACGTCTGGCTACCAATATTTTTAATTGTAGCAGAAATTTGGGAATCTCAAGATTTACTCTGTGGCAAGATAACTAGCTACAAGGCAGTTATTTCCTCTTCCAAATATGTGGAAAGTAACAGGTGAAGAAAAGAAATATCAGACCTTGACAGCTCAAAGAGTCTGAAGAAACCTTTGACATGGAAGGAAGAACTAGATCCCCCTAGAATATTTGAGTAACAAACAACTGTCTGCCAACAGAAAGGCCAAAGCCATACTTAACATGTTAAGCAGAACTCTGCTCCTTCTTCAGTCCAGCAATGGGGAGGAGCATGTCCAGCTAACATCATACCAGTGAAACTCCCTAGCCATCACTGGGTCTTCATCAAAACCATCTGTCCCTTTTCACTGCTGCCTCCTAGTTCTTCCCCACTCTGGGCCTTGGTCTGATTTGCTGGCATTCTCACTAAGAGTTAAGTATCTTGCAACAGTTTTTCTCATAGATGCCCTTTTCTTTCCACTTTTCCCCTTCTACAATAGAAGTCAGTGGAGACCAATCAGGAGGCATGGAAAAGGATGCATTTTTCCTTAGGTAGGCAAGCAAGGTATCTGGTATGTCCCTTTGAGCAATGAAAAATGTTAACCTACGGTAGGATTCAGTTTAACAGACCAAGGAGTTGACAAGTCCTCCATATTATAGAATCATAGAATCTGGAAGGGAACATGAGAGGTCATCAACTCCAGTCCCCTGCACTCATGTTCACCATGTTCAGTAGCTGAGGGAAGAAATGTGGGGAAAAAATGAATCATAAATTGGGGAAATATTTTAAAAGGAGGTTTTAAGAGGAGGCAACTTCTGTAGAAAAAGCATATTCTTTCATTTATTCTAGGATTTAAAATGGATTTATTTGAATACAGCATTATTCTCATTATTTAGCACATGGAAATATATAAAGTTTTAAGAAATTTCATGTTTGTAAGAGGTGCCTAGGGTTGTGGTAGCACTGTCACATTCTATCATTCTTTCTTTATTTGAATGCTGATTATGGTATCCAAAGACCAAGCTATAGAAAATATTTTTGAAACAGTAACATCTGGCTCTTTGGCAGTCTTCAGGCATTTGTGCCGGAATCATTGGAAATGCCACATTATTAGGCTGATGAAGAAATCTCTCTGGGCTGCTTTGAGGCATTTGATCATACTCTTGTACTGTTTTTTTATTTGAAATGTTTTTATAATTTATTATTTGTATGATTGTGTTCTCCCAAAATAATCTGAGGTCACTGTTTATGCTTTTCAGATATATATAAATGGGAACAGAGAGAAGAGGCTAAGCTCACCCAGGTTTATTCTGATAATTTTTTATGCAGGACAGTAGAATGATCTATAAGTTAAACCTAGGACTAAGATTCAGAAGATTCCCACCTCTGCCTCAGATTTCACATGACTTTAAGCAAGTCATTTTCCTTATTTGTGCCACTTTTCTCTTTGATAAAATAGTGTCTGTTACATGTCTGAGGAGTGTTGAGATTAAATCCTTCCAGTAAGTATAATAAAGATATTTGGTTGGAACATGCTGAAGTATGGAAAGTATTATTATTTATTTTAATTATTATACATACATTTGTGTCCAGATACAGATTTAATTAGAGCAGTTATTTTTCTCTATGAATTAAACGTAAATGGTACAAGCTCTCTTCTTTATAGTAGTAGTGATATCTGTTCACAGAGTGGTTTATAGTATAAACAAATGTTTGTATACACACACACACACACACGTCTAAGGATGATTTACTCTGTAACCATCTCTTGATACTTGTGATCTTGAGTATATTGATATGCTTTGTCAATAATAAAGGCTGTTGGTTAGGTTGTAAAGCTCCATTGCCCAAGAGTGCTGTATTTTAAAGTCATCTGTCATGGATGCATTGTAGAGATAGAGGACTATTTATGTTTATGGCATTTTAAGTAACTCAGTAAAACCCTTTAGAATATACAGAAAAGGCTTGTTTACTGTCATCACTGTTCACTTAATCCTGTGACCTTGACATGATAGTATTCCCATAAAGCTCCCTGAGGGTAGTTCAATAAAATAGATGAACATCAGAATCCAATGATTGTTGCAGCTTCAGGAATAAACGGCTTTATGCAATAAATGTTGGTTATGCATTCAGTATTGCTGGGGTATTCTAAAACGTTATGTGACAAATTATTTAATTGGTTGGTTTATTAGGAGTCCAGGAAAAGAGGCACAAGAATCTGCATATTATTGGGGAATTTGAGATTACGATCAGTTTTTAAACTACTTTTTGTACACTATACCAAACAACTAGTGTAAAAATTTGTTTTCTTCCAATAGTAAACTATTTCATTCATTCTTTTTTCATTCTATATCATGTGCATATTTATTGATTCCCAATGTCTAGCAATTATTTTGTATTCTTTTTGCTCCTTTCAAATATGGGAGGGGAAAAGATTTTGGTGGGTTTTTTGATTTTTTTGCTTGCTTGTTTGTTGTTGGCTTTTCCCCCCTAAATCCATTCACCTGATGTCTAGAAAAGATTACTTTTAAGATGAGTAGAATCTCTATTTTAAAGATTTCCCAAATCAAGTTTGTTGCCAGAGTGGGGAGCTGTAGAAAGAACACACGCACACACAGAGCAAGCAAAACATTCAGAAGTGAATTTGATGCCTCTTAAAACCACACTACAGAAATCTGCATGGGAAAAATTTATTAAAATGTTTGAAACACCATAGCTCCAAGATCCTGACAAGACCTAAAACAGGAAAACAAAATACCTGTCCCAAACAGAAAAGAAAAGACATAATTTAATGAATTACAAAATTTAACTCTTTACCTATATAGTGTCTTTTGTCTGAATAGTTTAATGTCATCAACATAAAATAACTTTATTTCCACCCAAATCACTTTGAGCCTTCTTTCTCCATGGATTTTCTTTCATCCACCGGATAGAGCGGGGGTCGGCAACCTTTACTATCAAAAGAGCCATTTTGCCCCCTCTTCCACTAAAGAAAAATAGTCTGGAGCCGCAAAACATAACACAGCTTATAAACTTTTAAAAGTTTAAAAGAACACTGCCCTCCACCCCTCCCCAGCCCCCACCAGTCTCCTTGTCCCCATGTCCCCTCCACAGGCCTCTAACTTCATCCATCCCTCCCCAGCCCCCCACGAAGTCCCCACTCCTGCCGTGTATAGTCCCCTCCATCACTACCCAGCCCCCAGCCAGTCTCCTTGTCCCCTCCACCCCTCTCCAGGCCTCTAACCGAGTCACTCTCCTTGTCCCCTCCACCCCTCTCCAGGCCTCCCTCCAGCCCCTTCCCAGCCCCCTTACCTGGCCGGAGGCTCGGAGCTGCAGGGGCGGCCGGCAGAGCTGCTTCTGGGCCAGGCCGCTCCCACCCTGAGCACACTCTGTCTGAGCATGCTCAGGGCGGGAGATTTTACTCTCCCCAGCTCGGCCGCAGCAGGAGTCTGCGCAGCTTATAGGGAGCACTGGTGGGGACCCGAACGCGGTGCCAGCAGGGCAGAGCAGACCCCGGCAACGGAGACCGATCCTGGCCCCATGCTGGGAGGCCGAGGCTGTCGGCAGAGCAGGCCCGAGTCGGCTCCGGGCCGGGAAGTCGAGGCGGCCGGCGAGTGGGAGCCTGGGAGCCTGCCCCGGCCGCAGCCACCCCGCTGCCCCGGCCGAAGGGAGCCACAACAAGGAGGCTGAAGAGCCGCATGTGGCTCCGGAGCCGTGGGTTGCCGACCCCTGGGATAGAGGGACCCTTTTTAATCAGCCTCTGAGAAATGCCAGTTGATGCTGTAGAATTCACTGGCTGAGTCAGACCCTGATCATTCTGTTTCAATTCCCTCTAACAATTTTTCAAGCCTCAACTTCCAGAGCTAAATTCTCAGATTTGGGGTGAGGAGAAAGCCAAACTGAAATTCTGTCCCCAAACTGTAAGCATTAGCATCCATATCCACTAGAAATGGTGTTTTGAAATATGGACAGGCCAATACAGGTGCAATCCCAAGAGCCTTTTTCAATTCTGCAGATGCTAAATTCTACCCTGCTGAACATCCAAATGGTTTCCCTTTTTAACTGTTTGCTACTTGTTAGAATCATTTAGTAAATAAACAAGAAACAGTTCTTGTTTCAGATCCACAGGAGCTTTAGCAGCTAAGATTCCCATGTCACTCTGGCTCTCAAAACAGGTTTCAACCACGCCCAATCTTTCCTTTTCCTAGAAAGCTACCATAATATATAGGTGCTGATATAATGGTTTCTGCTGGGGAGAGGGTGGGGGGCCCACAGGGGCAGAACCATTCCCTCACTACAAACCAATTCCTAGAAAACAATTTTCTCACTTGAGTCATATCCTTAATGGGAATTTCCACCGACTGAATTTGTAATGAAATTTTCACAGACTGAATTTGTAATGAAACCTAAGCCAGTTTTGAACTCATCCACTATTTTAGCCACCCAGAGTTCTTGCTTTAATGCCAGAGGTTCAGTCTTCAAATTCAGTTTTCCCAAGTTTTGTACATGAGCCCTTGCCAAGTCAGATGCCCTTTGAGACCAAGTAATTTTAACACAATTTGTCTAATAATAAGCAATATGTTGGAGCCCATCTCAGTGACAGTTGCACATTTTACAGATCCTGTGAATGATATTTTAACTCACCATCAACAAGGTTTCACTCATCTCATTGCAATATAAATAATAATAAAAATAAATTAAACCATGATAGATTTGCCTCATGATGATTGTAGAATAAATAAATATTTAATTTGGAGCTAGTCAGATTTCTTAATTTTGTTTTATGTAAGAATATCTGCCAAGTCTTTGACTTTCGGTTGAATAGTGCCAGCGCATTTTAGAGTTTGTTGTAATTACTAAATCTGCATCAGATGAGATGACATGCATAAACAGCCCAAATCCTTCTACATTTTATTATTTTGTGTTAAAACAAAAAGTCTCATTTCAAAAGTTAGTCTGCTCAGAGGAGAAGGGAATTTATTTGAAGGACCTCAGACAGCATCTCTAATAGCACAGCTTCATGTTGAGCTACTAAGCCAGAAATCTATGAAAATGAACTGACTGAAACCTATCAGTAAAGAATCTAGCAGTGAGGTGAAGTTTGTCCATTGGGAACAAAATTGAATCAGCTGCCTTTACTGATTTAACATCAGATGACTACCATTGAGATGGATGGAGAAAAACCTTCCATGAAACAATGACTGTTATGCACTACTTTGTGGCTAACTGCTATAGCTGTGGAAGACTGGACTCTGAGGAAAAATAATTTCTTCCTTAATAGCCTTTCAAGTTGAGATGTATAATAAAAAGGTAGCGTATCTGATTTATCAGAAAGCTTCCAGTTATGTTGTCTCCTTGTGGGTCTGGATGAAACACAAACTGTTTCTTTCCAAGAATCTATTGCTTTTCGTTTTTAAGGTCTTCCATTGGTGTTGATATTCAGTGGATCAGAGACCTAGAATTACAGTTGAATATTCTAGGAATGAAAGAAATGCAGAAAAACCACAAGACAGATATTGTTACACCATGAAGATCAAATTCTCTACATATGCTCTCCATGAGAAACTCTGCTATATAGTAGCTCTGCTAACAAAAATGTGATTAAAGGCAACTAATCTGGTAAAATGAATAGAAGAATACTAATCTTAGTTTAAAATGTATTGCTTTGAGCCATGCGAGAATGGGAGCACTGAGTTTGCTTCATTGCAGATAGAGGGGCATTCTGAACAGAAATAATTTTTATATAGAAATTACTGTATTCCCATTGTTTTTATATTGGGTAATAATTAAAATGGTCTCTTTGCTTCATCAGATTGATATTATAGCTTGACTTTACACCTCTACTTTTGGATCAGTGACACCTTGCATATATTTTATTCCTTATGCCTGCTTGAGTGTACCTCATTTTCCACAGAAACATACAGATGCCTAAACTCAGCTGGAGGCTTGTTTAAGGGTAATACATCTCCCTTTTGTCTAGGCTCAAGGCACTGTTTCCTTAATAGATAGGTAGAACTACAGGCCATATGTTTGATTCTGGTTGCAATATTCTGAGTATTTTGTAAATGTTGGAAATTCTGCAGGCAGCTCAGCTGTGATTGTGTACATCTGAATCACTAGGGGGTATTGCACACCTGCTGTGTCACAAAGTAGCTTTTTCTAAGGAAGTGCAGAAGGTTCTGCTGGACTCTTTCAAATTTTTATTTTGATACAAAACAAAGGCCTTCTTTGTCATGCATTGTGTTCCAGTAGTATTGGAATAGTTTCTTCCATTATCCAAAACTGAACTGTGAGTAGCTTTTTAAAAGATATTTTTGGCAACCATTACTGTTCTCCAAAAAGAAATATGTGATAAAATCTTAGCTTCCCTCTGATCATTTCCTCTGTGACTCCATTATATGCATATGCCAATTAAATGTCAGATGCAATCTTGGATATTAACTTAAAGCAAAATCTCAGTGTCAGTTTTTGACCTCTTGGGGCTTCCCTCATCTAGAGCATCTTCACTTCCTTCCCACCTTTCTACATTGGCTAGCTAGGTACTTGGAGCACCTTGTGTAAGGTCGTCCCTCCTCCCATACCAGAACTGAGAATCTCCTGTGGAGGAATTGGATCAGGGACCTTCTAAACAACCCTTAAGCCTCTTCTTCATCACCTTATGAGGCAGTAATAACTGAATCTACTTCTCCCTCTCCTGGCTGATGACCTTGTAAAGAGTTTGTTCTTAGGGGGTGCAGGAAGTTCTGCTAAATAGGAGGAAGTCTTTAAATAGATTTATTTACCTTGCTAAATGGAAGAGATTCTTGGTTTGGTCCATGCAAAGAATTGTTCCCCCAGCTCAAACTGCAGTTTGCTATAACTTGGATTATTTTTTGTTTCTGAAACAGCAAAAATTAGCTCTTAGTTCCACCAGAAAGCATTTGGTGGCTATCTCAGCTTTTCATCATCTAGTGAATAACCAATCAGTTTGTTTTGGGTTTTTTTTCAAATCCTATGTCACTCAGATTATTCTTACAGGTTTACAGCCTGGTTCCATGGTGGATTTTAAATTTGATTTAAATTTTAATTTTAAGTTCTAGCAAAATTGATGGGTCCCCACTTTGAGCTGCTAGCAACTTGTTTTCTGTTACACCTGTCTATGAAGGTGGCTTCCCTGGTTGCTATAACCTTGGCTAGAAGATCTGCAACCTTTTCTAATCAGAGCTTCCCTATTCCATTTTCTTTTGGAACAAGATTTTTATTTCAACCTCACCCAAAATTCCTGTCTAAAATGGGTTCTGATTTTTCACATTGATCAAGCAATTTATTGAATGACTTTCTTTCCAAAGCTTCATTTGAGTAAAAGGGAAGAAAAGCTCCATAGTCTAGATGTCAGACATGTTTGGGCTTTTTACCAGCCTTTCAGGTCTTCATCTCAGCTCTTCACTGCAGTTTCAAACAACATAAAGGGCCACCCAGGAGATCTCTCCAGGATTTCTGATGGTATTTGTTTATAATGTTGGTTGACTGATATTGCCTCTAAAATTTATTGCAAGTAAAATGGCAACTTCTGCAACTTTTCTGCCTCATGTATCCATGCTGAACATTTTTAAGGCAGCACGTGTTTGTCAATTCATGTGCTTGTCTCACTATCTCATCAATCTAGAGAAATGCCCAATTTGGACGCAGAGTCCTACAATCCCTGTTCAAGTAGACTCTGAGCCCACTTTCAGTTTAACCTGCTTGTGAGTCATCTGCAATGGAATGGACATTTGAAATCATACGAGGAAAAAAGTCTCCTACCTTTCTGTAACTGTTGTTTTTTGAGATGTGCTGCACCTGCCTGTTTTACAACCTCCCTTCCTTCCCATCTATAGGAACAGTGCAGCCCTTTATATCTGCAGGCACTGGTACAAGGGCACCGGAGGGCATTCATGAAGCCTCAGCAGATACTACTGAGGGAAAATGCTCTGATAACTGTCTATGAGGCATGCACACAGCTATGGTAGAATGGACCTATGCAACAGATCTCAAAGAACAATTGTGAAAGAAAGATAAATAACAGGAGGTTTTTTGGACCAAACTAGTAGTGGAGTTCCATCCATTTTTCTTCCTCCTTCATGTTTCTTAAGGAGAGGTCATTCTTCTCTAATTAGGTTCAGAACACAGTTTGTTTTTCTATTTTTCCAAAGTCTCATAATTTTTTTTTGATATATGAGGACAGGTCCAAAGGGAAAATAATATATCACCATTTGTCCAAACAGATAGCTGAGTGCATTTCAAAGTTTCCATATTCGAATATACATGACACTAATGGAAAGCTTTTTTACATACTTATTGTCTAGAGGCACAAATTAGTTCATACGTCTGCTTTGGCAAAGCAATTTTGTTGTGCATGTTCAGTTCATGCTCCTCAAACCTCTTAGGAGAACTTAATACTGACTAATCTCCAAGACTGTGGATCTAGAGAGACAAATTAATAAAGAAAAAAGATTGATTACTTTAAACCGGAATATCTGAATGTAGAATACTTGACTCCAAATATCCATACTCAATTTCTCTCTGTCCTGGTTTTTCTTTCCAAAGTTTCTGATTCCAGGTAGGTAGGAACTGAGGTGGTATAAGCATGTATGCTTCCTTTCATATATGTGTTCATGCTATCACTAACCACTGTAAACTAAAATTTTAAACAATCTGAGTGGTTCTGAATCCATTTTTAAACAGTTCACATATCAATAAAGCATAGTTCTTTAGTTTAATATATGTTTAGAGAATTCCAGTTACTTGAAACTAATCTATGGATTTTCTCTGTGTGCAGTAATCTCAGAAAATTATTTCTGAAATCTTTTACATTCTCCTATATTTAATTCCTCACAATACATAAAGGTAATTTGTATCACTATCTTTTGGGAGTACAGACAGACTCCATTCTCTGGACACAATGGTAATGTTAAAATGAAAAGGGCCACAGTGGACAGTACCTTCAAACCGAAAATGTAATTCTGTAACTTGTGGTTCCCAGCAACATTTACAAGATGTTTAATCACAGCGTATAGTACAACTGAAAGACTACCATTCTTGCGAAGCCCCCATCCTCTTCCAATACTAGTGACTTACTTTTTGATAAAATTGTATTTACAATCTGGGATAGGTAGGTGACAGAGTAGGGAGCAGTTAGAAGTTGCTATCTCTACGACTGTTGTGGACATTTGTGAAAGCAGTCAGAGGAAAGGGATTTAAGCAGAATAAAGATAACTATTATCTAATTGAGAAACAAATGCCTTCCAGTTATAGGAAGAGACAGGCTATGCCAGATTTGACTTTAGAATGTTTAAGATTCTTGAAATGGATCTAGTATGCTAACAGAATTTACATTTTTTTTCTTCAAGTGATTTTACATGTCCATTTTATTTCAGGATGTGCACCCCCAATACAGGAGAGTTGGAGATTTGTCCCTTAATGCTCGGGGTGGCACATCTACCTTAGCACTCCTGTGCTGCTGCCTAATGATATAAAGGGCAAGTCCCACTCTGACTCCCTTGTCCTCATTTTTTTTGTTTCCACCAGTGATCAGTATTTTGAATATATCAACCTTCTCGGGTCTTTTCCAGCCTACCAGGAATTCTTCTCTTTGTGTATAGTTAATAGTATTCATTTTTGCCATTAATGTTTTCTCATTTTTCCTCAATTCTCTGGCATCAGATTCCTATTATTTGACTGGTGTTGACACTTGGCACCAGGAAGTGCCTCAGTACATGAGCTTCAAGCCCTGTGCCAGTTATAGGAAATCTATGCCCATTAGTGCTCCACATTGCAGGTGTTTGAAGTGTCTGGGTGACGGCCCTGTTCAAGACCACTGTCAAAAGAGATTTCAAGACATATATTGGAAAGGACAGGGGTTTGATTGTTTCATACTCTTATGGAGGCAGCTTTGTATCCACCTGTGCAGTCTTTATACTCAGTATGGTGCAGAGTACTTTCACCTTGACTAGGGGTGCCACTCTGGACATTGTGATTTCTTCCCAAAGGATATCATTGAAGGGAAGTGATTGAGCCCCCTCTCTGCTCCTGAGGAGAAAGCATAAGAGGTCAAGGGATCACCATTCCTCTAAGGTGGAAAGAGCCAGTACTTCCAAGAGGTCATGATCTCCTGTCTCTGGAAGCAGAGCACTGGCTTTGGAAAGTAGAGTATCAGCACTGAAAAGATGCTCCCTGGTACCAGCCTTTTTTCTTGTTTGCATGGGTCACTGACTCCAGAACCAGTCTTCAGACTATCGACGCTGTCCCTTGCTGAAATGTCAACACCTTTGATGCAGCAACCACTGGATTATGAACACCTGAGGATTATGTGGTAGCAAAAAAAAAGACTTACTCTGCCTCTCCAGTTGTCCATTACAGTCTTGCTGCTTAAGCTCTGGCATGCTCAACAGAAGCATCTCACAGAACTTTAAGGCAGGCACAGCACACCATGGTATAGCACTGGCAGTCAGGCACTCCTTTTTCTCATCAGGCGATGAGTACCAGCATCACCTGAGACATATCTTCTGTCCCTGGCACCAACAGAGACAGCACTACACTGGCCTTCAAACCCCTCCAGATTCCTCTCAGAGTCTGAGATTGGTTCCTGTGAGCCTTGTTTCTGGGATTATAAACTACCCACCATTGTCCTCACTGGGCAAATTCTGAGCCCTACCTTGTCAAGTCATTCCAGAGGTCGAGATCTATGGAGCAGTTGGGGCTGGGTCCTGTACCATGCCAGTGGCCTTTCTGGAACCCTGGAACATGCTTTCCACTTAAAGATCCTCCCTTATTGTTCTTGAATCAACTGGGCCAGTTCACATAAGTACATTCAAATCCCTGTTCACGGTATCAATAATACCGAGTGAGAACTTCAGGCACTGCCTCAGGTTACTGAGCCTGAAACCATTCAATTATAGGGAGGTTACAACCCATCCTTCTTTGCACTCTTCTTCCTTATTGCTTAATGTAGCTGTGGTGGCTAGGGATCCTTGCCTGTACGTGGTATACAGGGTATACCAAGATTTGTTAAAGAGTGTGGCCAACCTTTTGGATATTCAGGTAGAAGTAGTTTGAAGATACTTCCCATAGATTGATGGACATACTAAATTCTAAAAGACCTACCAGAATGGTTTTACATATAAACTAAGCATTTTGTAGCATACCAAAGTCTTTGTTGCAAATAAGGTCACCCTTACTGTCTCTGACAGCTAAAAGAACTAAGAGGAGAAACTAGGATAGGAGCATGTTTACATTTGCTTTTCATTGGGTTCCTTAGTGTTGTCAACAATGAATGAGAGAGCATATGACAGATGCCCTTTTTCTACTCCAAAGGATTGAGAAGCAAAGAGACTAGACCTTTTGGTAGAAATTTTATTCCACATCTGGTTTGCAGTGTCTAATCAATAGGTCTTATTAGCCAGATAAGAATTCACCCTCTGGGATAATATTTTAAAGCTCTCTGACAAGTTGCCAGACAGGAGTTCTAGGCCAAGCTAAAAGAGAGTAAACTGGTGACTCTCTTCATGCAGCCTTAAACAGGGCTGATTTTGCAGCCAGAGTTATGGCATCTGCATTAACTATGCACAGATGTTCATGGTTTCAATTGTCTGGTCTCCACCAGAGGCACAGTAGACAATCCAGGATCTTCCCTTTGAGAGTCTGATCCTCTTTTCACACAACATGGGTAAGACCCTGAACAGTCTTAAAGACTCAAGAACCTCATTGAAATCAGTAGAAATTTAAAAGCTCTTCCTAAGAGAAAATAAATCTGCCCTCGGTCTATCCAGAGATATTCCTTTTACTCATATAAGCAACCTAACCAAACCAGAAAAGGGAGAGAAAATCATAGGAGAACCCTGCCTCCTCTGTTTTCT
This sequence comes from Pelusios castaneus, assembly GCA_007922175.1. Lineage (NCBI taxonomy): Eukaryota > Metazoa > Chordata > Testudines > Pelomedusidae > Pelusios > Pelusios castaneus. Next base: position 4,473,964 of record ML685874.1, on the reverse strand, counting down.
TCTTGGTGGGTTCTTTGAGAGAGACTGGGAATTCCAAGCAGTCTGTTTGACTGCCTTGTCAAGTATAGAGTATCAGATGGCCACATTCTAGTTTCTCCCTTCCCTATATTTTCCACCAGGTTGTACCACTTCCTATATGCTTAGGTCAACATTACCAAAGATCAGTGGATTCTAAGGATTGTGGAAAATGGTTAAATCCTGCCGTTTATTTCCTCCCCTCCTTTCCACACCTTTCCTCTTGCTTCTTCAGGGACCTTTCTCTGAAGACTGCATCTAAGTGGTACAGTCTCTTCTATAATTAGGAGCTGTAGGAGATGTTCCCCCTCTCTACTGATGGAAGAGTTTCTATTCTCCAGACTGTTTGATAGCAAAAGCAGAAGCTGATTTCAGGCTCAATGTGAACCTGAAAAATTAGAACAAATATATAAAGAAAATAAAGTGTTTCATGGTCTCACTGGCATGTATTATCCTCTCTGTAAGTTCAAGTGGCTCTATGCTGCCTTTGCCTTGAAGGACTCGTATTTCCATTTGGCTATCCATCAAAACCACAGAAAATTCCTAAGATTTCTCATAATGATCAGTTTCTCGTACTGTCTTTTGTCTTGCCTTCAGCCCTGGAGTATTTACATAATATAGGATAGTGGTAGCTGCATTTCTAAGAAAAGCAGATGTACGAGTATGTTCATACCTGGATGACTGGCTGGTATATGGTCGAGTCAAACTCCAGTTGAATATTAATGTGGCCAGGACCCAGTCCTGTTTAATCAACAAAAAGAATTCAGTCTTCTCTCCAGTACAAAGAATAGAATTTATTGGGTAATCCTAGACTCTACAGTCGCCATGGTGTTCCTGTCACAAGCCAGGCTCAATACAGTGCTAAATATCTGTGCAGAACTCAAAGAACATCCACTCATAACAACCAGAAACTAGCTCTCACATCCAGAGCATGAGACCTTCTGCATGTACATGATCTGGCATGGCAAGCTTCATCTCAGAGTGTTGCAGGGCTGGTTAAGGTTGGCTTATTTCCTTTCTCATCATCCAGTAGGCATGCTGGTTCATGTGCTTGCAGGTGCCCTAGCCTCCTCAGAGTAGTGGATGGATCCTCCCATGGAAGTTCTCTTCACCCTTCCTCTGCTCAAAGTGACTTCCACTATTGACACTTCTTTAGGTTGGAAGTTCCCTTAAACAAGAACTATGGTTAGTAAGACCATAGTCCTCAACTTGGAACCAATGACTGTAATTACATCAAAATCTAGTTCTCATAAATATATGAATATTGCATTCAGTTCAGCCTACATATTGAGTTTGTTCCCACATATTAAAGAATTTACCTTACAAATCAACAGACAACACTGCAGTGATATTCCATGTGAACAGACAGGCTGGGGCCAGATTGGATTCCCTCTGTCAGGAGGTGAATGGATCTTTGGGAATTTTATATAGGCAGTGCAGTACATCTCAAAGCCCCCTACCCTCCTGGTGTTCTGAAGAGCCTGGCAGGTCATCTAAGGAGATCATTCAGCAGCAATCACAAGTGGTTTCTGAGGCTGACTGTTATAAATTTCAGTTTCCTGGATTTGGGGGATTCTGCATATAGATCTTTGTGGTAGTGGACTGAACAGAAAATGTCACCTGTTTTGTTCCAGGGCATATCATTTTCTGGGCTCTCTGACACATACTTTCCTACTCCCTTGGAAAGAAAAGCTTCTGATGGTATTATACAAGTTCAGACAGGATCATGCTCACATGATCTTCATAGCACAAGTTTGACTTTGCCAGCAAAACGTTATTCATTTTCTCACTTATTTTTGCTGGTAATTAATCTATTACACTCTACTATAAATGGGCTAGAAATAGATTACAGGACAAGCATACACATTGTGCACTGTTCCCATAGGC
>ML685874.1:4444375-4472052 GCA_007922175.1 Pelusios castaneus | reverse complement strand
GGCTGCTGCATATTTTCAAAGGTTCTTAATTTACACATGTGTATGCACTTAAGATGGTTTTAAAATGGAAAGTATAGTTTTGTTTTTAAATTCTTTATATAAAAAATGGAAGTACATTTACAAAGAAGTTCTTTAGGTAATGTTAAATGTCTGATTTCAGTACACAAAAGCAAGGAAATTAAGTGGCAGAGCTATGGTAAAATATCCAGTTTCTGTCAAGCAATTGTACATGCACTTGTAAACAGCATGAGTTAAATCCCAGCATTCTAGTTTTCCAGATTTTCTTCAGCATTGTGTCTAAATTTCCTTGAATTTTGTGGTTGAAATATATTTAAACATTTCCCTTTTTGTAGTTATATCCCTTATCCCCTCCTTACCCCCGAAAGGTTTCTAATATAACATAATATATGTGCATGGGTAGATTAATTAATCTGAAAGATTAATTGGGTATTGGAGAAAATACTATATGTATTTTTTTAACTGGTCAAGAAAGCAATAGGGGAAAAGAAATTATGCATAATTTCCGTGATCTAAATTCTCCTCAGCCGCAGCTGCAGCTGAGCTGCTCACTGTTATTCAATGCTACATTAACTTTTCCATTAATGCCGGTGCTGTATAATATGAAGCCCTTAAGCATTATAAAGTTGCTGTCTCATTTTTGTTCCTTGATTTGGCTGTTGTATTTGCATGTTACAACCATTATATTGCAATCACCATCATTATTACTTTTTAGAAGGATGTTTCCTCCTTATTTTGAATATAGTTGTGTTGAAGTGTCTCAAAAGAAAAGGGGCCTGTTAACATTTTCACTATAAACCCTGTTTTCTTAGTTGTTTGCCATTGTTGATCATAGCCTGGTGATCACTGGCACGCAAGTTGTTGATCAGAATTTTTTATTCGTGTTTTGCTGGTTTACATAAAGAAATGTAGCGACTAGAGAAACCATTCCAGCCAATGGAGAAAAATAACCTCTTTATTGGGGAATATTTTCAGAAAATTATTATAATGTAGTTTTTAAACTGTCCAGTTTTATAATTTGAAGAATAGCTTCTCATCATGTACAGTAGTTACTTTATGTACTTATATTTTCTAGACAGTCCATTATTGAAACATTTTTCTATAATTGCACAATATACTTGGACTAGAATAGTAATTGATCTCATTTGTCAGAGTTTTTGTTACCTGGCCAGGTATAAAAATGGAAGCAGTGCTCACAGTCATTGACGTAACAAATCAGAACATGTGTTTATAGTGCTTCAGAGGAAGACAAATCACCCTCAGCCACCAACCCATTTCCCTCCCTTCCCTATCCACCCACTTCCCAAAAAGACATCTGATTGTACAATCTGTTTGGGGGAGAAATTCATTATTCAGGATTGCAGGTGATCAGTTTTACATCCTAAAGAATGAAGCTATATTCAGCTCACCCACTGATCATTTGTGTTCGAAGTGACCTGTGGCTCCCTTCTGGCTGGGACCATGCTCCAACTCCCAGGAAGCCTCCGGAGGCTTCCCAGGAGATGGAGGGCAGCCATGCCGGCAACTGCTAGTGCTCCAGCTCTTGGGAAGCCTCTGGGGTCTCCCCGCCAGCTGGAGCACCAACAGTTACCAGCACAGCGGCGCCCAGCTGGCAGGGAGACCCAGAAGCTTCCTGCCAGCTGGAGCACAGTCCCGGCGGCTCCCTTCCCCCTTGCCCTAAGTTGACTAAATCGACTTAGGGCATCCACACTGCTAAAGTCGACTTAAGAAGTCGACTTAAGCATTAAAGTTGACTTTATAGTAGGTTTTATAAAGTCGACTTTAAATTTCCTTAAGTCAATTTAAGGAAACTCCAATGTGGATGCAGAGTAAATTGTCGACTTAAGCCTGCTTAAGTCAACTTAATTTACTAGTGTAGACGTATCCTAAGGTCAGAAGGGACCAGTATGATCATCTAGTCTGACCTCCTGCACAATACAGGCCACAAAATCTCACCCACCCACTCCTGCAATAAGCCTCTAACCAATGACTAAGTTGTTAAAGTCCTCAAATCATGATCTAAAGATTTGGATACAGAGAATCAACCAGCAAGTGAGCCATCCTCAAGGCTACAGAGGAAGGTGAAAAACCCCCAGAGCCCTAGCCAATCTGCCCTGGAGGAAAATTCCTTCCCGACCCCAAATATGGAGATCAGTTAAACCCTGAGCATAGGGGCAAGTCTCACCAGCCAGTCATCCAAGAAAGAATAGTATATAATATAAGGTCTTAATAATATCTGTATTATTTTTAATATATCTAACTTTTTAATGTGCTATTGCTTACTAGGAACGTTATCTATAATGAGTCTATTTTTGGGTATTCCTTCTGAAAAGACCCTACTGGTTTAAAGACCATCATCCTACACTAAAAGTTTAGAATATTCCTCCATACAATTATTATGTTGCACTTATTTGAGAAGTTTCATTTGTTTTAATTTCAACTTGAGTGATTTGGAGTTTTTCCCAATCCTTTTTAGTAATTACTAATCTGAATAGCACTGTGTCACTAGCAGGTGCTTCGACTGTCCAATTTCTTACTTATCTAGCAAGGTCATTCCTTGTTGTTTTGAGTAGATCCAGGCACTCCAATGTGGAATGCCAATATTATTTTTATCATCTGTTGGAAAATCTTGATTTATTTATTCATAGAAGTTATTCCTTCCTCCAACATATTCGGTCTCCTAATTCCATGTTGTTGCCTTTCTTATCAAGCGATTTGTTCAAGGACCTGACACCTAAACTTAACAGAGACAGAGTAGTACTCAAAAAGTGCCTGTGTGTCTCTTTAAGTGTTTGAATCACTGACTGCTTTGGCTGTGCTACACTTGGGGAAAAAAAGAGGTTGCTGATTCAAGGTTATAAGATCATTTTTAGCCACTTTTCAGTAAAATAATAACAAAGTTTGAAGAGGCAATCTACCCTTGTCCCAAACGTTACCATGTTTCAGTTGCTTGAAACCAAAAATAAGTTTTACAAAGCCCCATTGAACTCAAAAGATTCAGTATCTTTTTCTTCCAAGGTCCCATGTGAGCTTGCTCATGAGTTCAATCTTTTCATTTGTTTGAAAGGGATTATGTCAAATAAAAATATTGACTATGAACAAACTTGAAGAAACAAAAGATAGGATGCCTTGAACATTTGAGAAATATATATAAAGATATATTTATTGTATAGACTTGTTTCTTTTTTTCCCCTAATACTCTGATGGAAAAATTTGTCGATGTGAAATGCTATGTTCTTTTTAGAATATCTAGCTGTGTAGGAATGAAATATATTGCACATCAAAATGTTCTAGTTTGAAGATTTCAGGCCATATTATTGCCTTTATATTAGTAAAAATTTAAGAGAAGATTGGCATATCAACAAATGACCAGAAAATGACCAAAAGTTTTGTTAGCATTTCCTGTGAGTCTCCATACTGCCTTTACAGAACAACTCAAACTTTTAAGTGAACAGACAATATTCTTTTACTTAGCATCTAATCAGTGTTAAATGATACTCTGGGTAAATAAAAACTGAATCTCACTAAAACACTCAGTATATTGTGTTTGAAAAAAATACAGTTTATGAAATAAATTTCAATATTTTCAATATAACTGATGATAAATGTTCTTGTGCTGAAGTTATATCAGAAAATCAATATTCTTAAAATTGAAACAGTATAGGTTTGTATTGATCCATGTGGCTAAATCCAAATGAAAGCTTTATAACAGCTTTCTTAGACAGCCTGCTGCCCAGTAATGGCAAACTATCAATTTTAGCTTTCCACTGATAAATCAGCTTGAAAATTGGATGTCAAATATTTTTCACTGAAGTAGTGATTTTTTCATGCCCTTTAACCTTTCTTGATGTATTAGATTGGTTTATAAGACTAAGCCCTACCTTCCTGAAAGCAGTTGTCAAAACTGACATTTAGATGTGTTTTCAAACAATTCCTGGAGTCCTAAAACCTAATTTTATCTACTTTCTAGCATATTAATAGAGGGGATGAGAGGTGGGTGTATAAACAAATATTAATAAATATTTAATGCTGGAAAAATCAATTTTATATTTCAGGTAGGTATATTCCTCCATTTTCTGATCTCGGGGGTCCATAAAGGTCAGAATCTCAACTGCAGCTTTTAGAAACTAATGCTCCAGGAAGTATTTTAGCTTTCAGTGAGTAGAGGATTGATTTCTTGCCTAACAGATTGATTTTCTTTTATTTTGTGTTATGTTAGGCTTTAAAAAAAATACTAACAAGTAAATCTGTTTTAGCTACTGATTATAATTATGGCCTGTAATCTTGATTTAGAAGTAGTTTGTATTTTATAAGGAGTCATGTGAGTAATCTTTTTTTCGGAAAAGAGCAATTTCATACAGTATGTCTGAAAATAGACTGCGAGGTCTTAGATTATGAGAGATAGAAAACACCCTTAAACTGAGTCTAATGCTGTAGACCTCAGTGACGGTTGACAGGGCCATACCTTCATGCCTGTATCACAGACTGTAAGTTAGCTTGAGTGGGTATTGATTGTGAACTTTTCTGTTGTATAATTACTTTTTGCTGGGGAAAATGTGGTGTGTATTGATCTAGATGGAAGCATTTGAGTAGCAGTTTCCCTTGGCTAACAGTGAGTGTCATCTTTCAGCCATGATAAATGGTAACATTCTGGGTCAGCATAATTACTTTGTGGTGAAATGAACCTCCTGTACCCTTCTTCTCCTCCTTCTCACATCAAGGGCCTACCATAATCATCTTTATCTGGAAGCCATGATTTACTGAACTAATCATCCTCTTTATAGAGCAGAATCTTTTTTTTTTCATTGTGTGCTCAGTTTAACTGCAGTATAATTTCACTATTTAAAAAAGTGAATTGTTCTATTCTGATTCTACAGATATAATTTTTTCTCTAGTTTTAGTCAATTGATCTTGATCTGCAAGAGGCCATCCCCTTAAGGCAGTCTTTTAACCTTTAATGCTGAGCATTTAAGTGGAAAGAGGAGAAAGATTCATATGTTCAACATTTTGACACACTGTTTTATAAGACTAAGAATCAAAGATTGTGTCTAATTTTAAATGCATGCAAATAATACAATAGAGCAATGAAAACAGCAATACCAATTTACTCTCAGCATCCTCTTTATTATGTACAAAATTATGCAAACCATTGACTGTGCTGCCCTTTAAGCACTGAATCCTCTTTCTTTTATGAAATAAAATGCAGAGGATGCCTCTTCAAATTATGTTGCTAGAATTTACAAGCTTCACTTATAATAATTGTGACATCTCATTTAATATATGGAGTTTAAAACTGAAAAAAAGCTTTTTCGTTGCTCTGCATCCTCTGACTTTCATTAAGTAGCAAACAGGATACCAAAACAAGAAAATCATATTTATTACCAAAATTGAAAAACTGTGATGTATATTGTTCGGCACCTCTTTAAGATGGGGGGTGTTCAGTATGTTATCAATATTAAAACTTTTGTAGCATGTTGTTGAAAATGGATTCATGTTTACTTGCCAGTTGTGTAATATGGCCCCTGGGTAATGACTTTTTGTTAAGTAATGTTATTTAAAGAATATCTGGCAATAGTTTTAGATCATTTTAAGACAGCTGTGAAGGGTTTGGATAAAGGTCATTTTCAATGATTGTACTTAGTTAAATAAATGTGAAAGGTTTCACAATGGGAATCTTGCTTTTCAGTATGCTGTCATAAATTTCCCTTTAACACATCTGGGAATATCAAGTAAAATGTAGTTGTTTCTGCCTTGAAGGCAGCATATTTTATATTTTCCTTGCTTTGTTTGTTTTCTCCTTATAATTCTGTTTATTCACATAACTAGAGTTCAAAGGTTTCACTTTGCCATAAATTAAATCCACTATTCTGTGACAGTTTGTGGGACAGCCTGGATATAATTTTCAAATGGTTGTAACTTGAAGATTTTTGCAGAGATTTAATCATTAAAAGTGTTAAATTTTCTGACAACTAAGCCTCTATTGTGACCCTAGTTCATTGCTTGCCGCCTCCCTTGGCCACAGCTGGCCTCTTGCTGTTCACAGCTGAAAAGTGAAATCAATGCTTGGTCTAACAAAATGCAGATGAAAGCCATTCTGATCATATATAGTCATTTCCCGTAATTTTATCAGCCTTCAGTTACTTAAATGATCTCTGGAAATCATTGTTTGTTCATGTGAATACAATACCAAGTTTGGTGTTAAGATGTGCTGTCTTTTAGGAAAACAGTTTTTTCTTAAACCTAGAAGTGGTATACAGCTCATATAGATGTAGAATGGCTTTCTAAAATATCATCTGCTACTTTCTTTCAAAGAAAGCATTAAATTCCGAATCAAACCTTCTGGTTTCCATCTAAACTCTATAGATTTTGAGTCTCTTATAAGCATGTGAATTTGTTTTCTAAAATGTTCTATAGTGTTTAAAGTTGGAAAGTAAAAACTCTTAGCATGTGTCCATTCACATTTCCATTGATCTTTCTGATCCTTTCTTATTTTTTTATTTGGGCAAGATTGCTTGGAGAGCTATATTGCAGTTTTAGGTGGCAGTGTATGACGTAGCTTAATGCTCAAAAGGTCACAGAACTAAAATGAGTTTGATGGAAAACAGCCTTTCTCTCTATTTTAAATGGTTCCTGCTTTGATTACAGGCATTTATTATAATTATCAAGAGATTAGTCTGTTGTTACAGAATCCTTGTAATGGAACCATTTAAAAGGAATATAATGGCAGTTTATTGGATTTTGTAAAGGAAAATAGAATAGATTAAGTGGTGTTATTTCTAAATGGATAAACTGTTGCCTAAATATACTAATTTTTTCTTTTGCTTCGCCTCACACTTCTTTTCCTTCCATAGTTTTCAGTTGTATAGAAAAGAGCCAGTCACATTTTATCAAACCATGTAAAATTAAGGGCTCTTTGATTATAATATTTTAATAGATACTTACCTACTGTGCACTTCAGAGACAATGCTGAACAAGATGCAAGTATAGCAATCAGCTTGATCCTTCCATAAAACTTGTCTTAAAATATATACGTTATTAAGAGTTTATTATTTCTTTTACTTTGCTCTGGAATTAGTACTGTATAAGATGCCTGTTTCAAAATTTGCACTCAATTTTCAGTCAAATGTGTTGCTAATTAGAAATAATAGCCTGTAGGAGTTAGGCTCGATTGTCATCAGTTGGGGTATTACTAGGACTGATTCAAATTTCCTTTTCCACATTAGCGACAAACCATGATATTGAAAAAGCTTTATAACTCACTTTTCTAGTAAAACTAGTTTTCAGTTTAATTCAATCCTAGATTTTCTGTGGAGACTCTGGGTTAAATTATACTCTTTGCCCAAACACTTTTTTGCCTGTTCCATTTATAATGTAGGCAAGCACATAAATGAATTTCTATCTGATATAATATAGACACATAGACACTGGCCTCTAAAGTATACCCATCTCAACATTTTTTCCTTGTTTGTTTAGTGTTATAAAGTGGGGTTTTTTTTTCCAGAACTCATGACATTTTTATTTTCTGATATCAACATAAATAATTCAATGAAATACAAAAATGGTATAGTTAATATGAGTACAGATTAATAAAAAGAAGATGGATTAATCCTTTCCTACATTGTCATAATTTGTCAATATTTTGCCAGCACTTCTGTTTTCAATCCCTATTTCCGAGGTTTTAAAATTTGGATGTGAATATTTTCTGCATAATAGAACTGGTATTCTGAAGTTGTGATACAGAATTTATATCATAGAACTATAGAAACTGAAGGGACCATGAGAGATCAAGTCCAGTCCCCTGTATTCACGACAGGACCAAGTACCCTCTTTGTTCAGAGAATGTCCACCCAGTCATTCATTTTGAGTTTAAAATGTACAAGTTTATAATTTGATTAGCTGCGCCGTTTAAATGAATAAAGTTTGAAAAGTCCAGTAATTATGTGATAATTCAATTAAGGAGTAATATTTATGACATAGAAGTGAATGTAGGTGAAAAATGGTGTGACATTTTGGGGGGTGTCTAAAATTGTAGATCACCCTGTTATTCCTGTGCCTTAGCAAAAGAGGCATCTGTTGGGGCTCTGCTATCTGACAACTCCCTGCCCATCCCTGTCTGTCCACCAGTCAAACAAACTCCTTAGGACTTCACCAGTCCTAATCCTTCCTTGCTAGTTAACCTAGGATTTACTTCACTTCCTGAACCCTCCAGAAATATCTATTTGCAGCAACCAACCATCACAGGATGCCAACAGAAATGGCACATCCGCTGTCTCCAAAGAAGCAGAAATATATGCCAGCCTATTGGTTCAACTGCAGATGCCTACCTCACTTCACTATAACAGTACTGAGATGAATTTATAATAAAACAAGAATAAGTTTATTAGTAAAGAGCAGAGATTGAAGTGATACCAAGCAGGGGTTATAGAAACAGAAATGAAAAAAAAAAAGTATCACATGCTTCTAAGTGACTCCAGATAACGTTACTAGGTTCCAAGCTTTATCTAAAGCGGTCTTCAGACTTTACAGCTGCTTCTTCGTATCACCGACCCACAGAGTGGGGGAATTCACCATTCATAGATGAAAAGAGTGCTAACCTCTTTGTTCCCTCAGTGATGGATAACAAGATGGCCTTTTGCTTCTCCTTACGTTAGCTTAGAGTTCACTGTCTTTGTCTTAAGAATCATGATGACCCACTGAGGTTCACATTGCAGCATGTCCTCTGCTGTCTTGATGCCATAACTGTTAATCACATCAGATGCAAGTGAACTGCCCAATGTCTCTGGCATTACCACGCTCAATTTATATTATAGATGCACGTAAATGGGCAAATCAGCATTCCTTTGCGTAGGACAAACTTCTTTATCACCTATGCCCAAAAACCATTTTAGAAATACATTTTAGAAATACAATTCTTTATAAATCATCCTTACATACATCAGTCGATATAACGACCAATGAGTCACCAGCTTTGATACTTCAGATGAGTATCTTTAAAAATGGAAGAGAGGGGAGCTGGGGAGCTACAGACCAATCGGTTTCACCTCAGTCTCTGGAAAAATCATGGAGCCAGGTCCTCATAGAATCCATTTTGAAGCACTTGGAGGAAAGGAAGGAGATTGTGAAAGGTCAGCATGGATTCTCAAATGGCAAGTTATGTCTGACCAACTGTAAAGGCTATCATCTTTTATGATGAGATGACATGCTTTGTGGATGTGGGGAAAGCAGTGGACATGATATACCTTGACTTTAGAAAAGCTTTTGACATGATCTCCCATAGTATTCTTGCCAGCAAGTTACAGAAGTATGGGTTGGATGAATGGACTATAAGGTGGCTAGAAAGCTGTCTAGATCATTGGGCTCAATGTCTGGTTGGCAGCTGGTAACAAGTGGAATTGGTCCTGAAGCCAGTTTTGTTAAACATATTTATTAATGATCTGGAGGGGTGGATTGCACCATCAGTAAGTTTGTGGATGACAGTAAGCTGGGGGAATGGTAGATACTCGAGAAGGTAGAGATAGGATAGCAAGTGGCCTAGACAAATTGAAGGATTAAGCCAAAGGAAATCTATGAGGTTCAGCAAGGACAAATGCAGAGTCCTGGGCTTAGGATGAAAGAATCCCATGCATTGCAACAGACTAGAGACAAACTAGCTATGCAACAGTTCTGCAGAAAAGGACCTGGGGGTTACTGTGGACAAGACGCTGGATATGAGTCAACAATATGTCCTTGTTGTCAAGAAGGCTCACAGCATATTGGGATGCACTAGTAGGAGCATTGCCAGCAGATTGAAAGAAGTGATTATTCCCCTCAACATAGGACTGGTGAGGCTACATCTAGAGTATTGTGTACAGTTTTGAGGCCTCTCCCCCTCCCCCCCGCACCCCCTGAGAAGATGTGGACAAATCGGAGAGAGTCCAGATGAGGGCAACAAAAATGATTAGGTGCCTGGGGCAAAAGGCTAAGGGAACTGGGCGTGTTTAGTCTGTAGAAGAGAAGAATGAGGGGGAATTTGATAGTGGTCTTCCAACTACCTGAAGGGGGGTTCCAGGGAGGCTGGAACTAGGCTGTTCTCAGTGGTGGCAAATGACAGAACTAGGAGCAATTGTCTCAAGTTGAAGTGGGGGTCTCTACAATGGATATTAGGAAGGTTTTTTTTACTAGGAGAGTGGTAAAGTGCTGAAATGAAGTGGTGGTGGAATCTTCATCCTTAGAGATTTTTAAGGCTTTGACAAAGTCCTGGCTGGAATGATTTAGTTGGACTTGGTCCTGCTTTGAGCAGGAGGTTAGACTAGATTACCTCCTCAGATCCCTTCTGTGCCTAACCTTTTTTGATTTTATGACAGAAATGTGTTAGTTATAGTGAGTGTGTCAGGCCTGAGAGGAGCTACAGAACAGTGTGCTCTCTGCCAGTTGACTTTGATGGCCTCCTTGGAAATGCCTTATTCTTCTATTTCAATTAAATGTTGAAGCAAAGCAAAGGTTTTTTGATACCCACACTGTAGTTTATTGTGAGAATACTCCCTGACCAGCGAGCTTTACTTTGTTTTATGGGTCATTCCATACCATGTGTCCTGCTGCTAAGAATACTGACCTGTCTTACTAAGGAATGAACAAATTACCCTGTGTCTAAATAAGCTTGGGGTTGGCTGAGAGCTAGCTGACTACAACTCAATCAGAAAAGACTGTGGTAATGTTGGAAGACTGGGGAAAGCTGGCAAAGAGTTATAGGAACTTCTGTACACCTCGTATAGGGGTGTAATAGTCATTTCTAAAACAGGGACATGGTGGTAGTGCCTGTGTGACTCCTGGATCTTCAAGTAGTGGCTGTAGCCAAGAGGATTTTTTTCCCCTCATCTCCTCCTGGCAAGACAACTGCAATCTTTCTCTCCCATAATGATCCATGCCTTTGTATCCTCAAGATTAGATTGCTTTATTTGTACTACTTGGGGCTACACCTTGGAATCATTCAGAAGCTGAAACTAGTACAGACTGTTGCAGGCTCTTATTGTTTACTGAGTAGAATGACATTTTGGGAACACATGAGACGTGTCCAGTGTTCTGCTCTGGCTTCCAGTGAGCCTACAGGTGAAGTTTAAGGTGTTGGTCTTAACCTCTAAAGCCCTAAATAATTAGGTTTTTCTGTTATATTGTCTTTCTGTCTATCACACTTCAGCAGTGGAGCTTGAGCTGGAGCATGAGGAAGCCACTGGTAGGGTAAAAACACAAACTAAAATGGCTAAATAAAGGCCAAGTAAAGAAAAGGGCACAACTTTCTTGTTGATCAAAGGCTGAAGGCATTCCTTGTTACTGGGACAATCTGCATTTCTACGTGAAGTGAGGAGTCCAGCATGACACCACTTTGATAGTCTGTAGTCTGATTCTTTTAAACATTGGTGAAGTTAGAGTACATTATATATTGTCCCCCTCCCCGCTCTTCAAACCTAGTCTATGTTAAGAGAATATTATTATAACTTCAAGATCAAGCACCTGAAAATTAGGAAATGCCAGTTTTATGGCTGCTTATTCAACCTTAATTCTGTGGCTCTTGCATATATCACATGCACTGAATGAGGCTGGAATCCTGTGACGATAACTGTATGTGAGTAAGAGAAGAGAAATGCTGATTTTCAGTTTATATCTCGGTAGAACCTGAATAGAATTTCATAGGGCTAAGAAAAGGCACTTCTGTAGTCCAAGTGCTTTCCTTCTGTTGAATTTCACAGGCCTGCTGCAAACAATGGAAGTGGTAGAGTTGTTCAAAATCATCTCTAATGGAAATACTAGTGCCATAAATATACAGTTTGCTTACCAGCTCCACCGTATGGTTCCTCAAAGTGTTTCCCATTGTCTGTTTCCACCATCTGTGTTTTCCCTCTGTTATCTTGAACTAACTGCTCTAAGTCTAGCTACTGAACTCTTCTGAGCACTCGAACCTCTTGTTAATGGCAGAGGCTACCTTAAAAAGGGGGAGACATAATTGAGTTTGTACAATTGTTGCAGGAGGCATCGGTGTCTGAGTTCTCTGACTGGTCTCATGTCATTGCTTGTGGATGGAATTAAATACTGAGCTTTGCAGTGATTTGTGTGATACAGCTGTGAATGGTAAAGAGCAGATGACCATCACAGCTTTCTAGATTTCTCTCTGAACACATTTTTTTCACTCACTCATGAATGGCTTCAGCTTGTGAAAGCTATTTGCTTTGTAATGTATATGCAAATTCGACTCAGTTACCTTGGGGTTAAACAGGGACTACGGATTTTTCTCTCATTACAACAGGTGATTTGACCTCACTTTTCTCTGTGCTGTTCCCCAGTGTTTGAATCCTAACATCTATTTTGATTTGCTGTTGCAGCCTGACCTGATCCTATGTCATACACTTCCCTGCATTTAATTTCCTCTCATTCTGTAAATTTCCCATCTTCAAAGCATCTGACAAAGTGGGATTTTCTCCCATGAAAGCTCATGCGATAAATAACTCTGTTAGCCCCTAAAAGTGCCACAGGACTCTGTTTGTTTTTGTGCAATAGATTAACACGGCTACCCCTTTGGAAATTGAGTTGCTTTGTAATAGTCTTTCGTGTGTATTATCTATGCCATATTTTCAACAAGATTAAAGGCTGCCTACTGGCAAGAATTCATCAGTCATCACCAGCAATAACATTTCTGTGTCATAACCTGGCCTGAAACCTGATTGTTAGGGATCCAAATACTGTCAGGAAAAAAGTGTGGCTGGAGTTTCCCTGAATTGCACTACCTTTCATCGACAAATAAGAAAAGGGAAGATGCAGACAATGCTATACTTGGGGAGGTCATTGATAAGTGTATGATTTTTGCAGAATTTGCCAGTCAGCTGAATTACTTAGGGTGTCTGGGAGCTTGCTTGCTTTTGAAAGTAGTATGTTAATGCTCAGCAAAGACTTTGCTCCATATCGCTGTGAATTTGGTGGATGAAGACTCAATAATACTTCTCTAGTATTGTATATGTGCAAAACACTGTCCCAACACTTATTCTCATAAGACCCCTGTGAGCTACTTTATGGTAGTATTGCATCTTTCTTACAGATGGGATAAACCAAGACAGAGCAATTTTTTTTTCAAGGTCACACAAGGTATTCGTGACAGATCCTGCATTGGGAACAGAGCTTGCAGCACTAAAATTAAACCTAACAAGTGTATACCAGCAAAACACTCTTAAAACTGTAAATAGATATGCTGTGCATTGTATTTGGAATTGTGCCTGCAGTATGGGGACACAGTTGAGGAAAACTATAAAAGATAACTATGAAGAACACAAAAATGGCAACAAAATTAGACAACAGAGTCCAGTGGCACTTTTAAAGACTAACAGATTTATTTATCGCATGAGCTTTCGTGGGAGAAAATCCCACTTCGTCAGACCCATGAAAGTTCATGCGATAAATAAATCTGTTAGTCTTTAAAAGTGCCACTGGACTCTGTTGTCTTTCTACAATAGACTAACACGGCTACCCTTTTGGAATTTGACAACAAAATTAGAGTATGACATATCAGCATGACTAAAGTAAGTAGCTAAATGTAGCTAGTCTAGAAAAAGAACAACCTAAGGTCATGATCATAGTCTATAAATACCTTCAGAGCAATGGTATAAATGAAGGAACTGAATTATTTAGTCTGTTGCTAATAGAGCAAAAGGCTGTCCCCTGAAGCTAGGTTAGTTAAAATTAGACATTAGGAAAAATTAACAAAGCAATTGAGCAATGGAACGGACATTAGGAAAAATGAACGAAGCAGTTGGGCAACAAGGGGTCTGTGTACCCTGGGGTTATGCAGAGGTCTTCCAGGGGTACATCAGCTCATCTAGATATTTGCCTAGTTTACAACAGGCTACATAAAAAGCACTAGCAAAGTCAGTAAAATTAAAATTTCATAAAGACAATGATTTTTTTATACTGTTCTACATACAATACACTGAAATACAAGTACAATATTTATATTCCAATTGATTTATTTTGTCACATGGTAAAAATCAGAAAATAAGCCACTTTTCAGTAATAGTATGCTGTGATATCTTTGTATTTTTATGTCTGATTTTGCAAGCAAGTAGTTTTTAAGTGAGGTGAAACTTGAGGTACAGAAGACAAATCAGACTCTTGAAACTGGTATAGTCGTCTGGAAAGGTAGAGAGCCACTGGAATAGAATTTATGCCTCACATATAATCTTTACTCACACAAATACTCCCATTGATTTGGGACTCATCAGATAGGATTGGCTCTTTTAAGGGTGTCTTTTGCAGAACTATAGCACTATTTTAGATCAAGTAGAATGAGACATAAGTGTTAATGATGTAATGAACAGTCCTACAAAATGGACAGGAAACCATGAATGACAAAATCAGTCTCTTTATTTTAGAATTTGGTACTGCTGCCCATCTATTGGATTTCATGGGATGTGTCTACACTAAAGTGTCTACACTAAAGTTTTACTAAAGTAAAACACCACTGGCTGGCTTGAGTCAGCTGACTCAGGCTTGCAGGGTTATAAAATTGTAGTGTAGGTGTTCAGGTCAGGCCTCACAAGGCCCCAGAGTCCCAGGTCCGGCCCAAGCCCAAATGCCTATCCTGCAGTTTTGTAGCCTCATAGCCCAAGCCCTGTGAGGTGGAGAATGATGTTCCCCCTCCCCCCCCTGGAATCTGGACTGGTATAGCTGTGTCACCCCAATTCCTCACTCCTGGGCACATGTTGTGCTAGCTCTGCTGTGTGAACCTCCATTCCCGTGTCTCACACAGCCTACAGCAAGCAAGCGGCCCTTAACTTAGTGAATGAGTGCTTTTGGCCCGCCACTCCCGGCATTCTACAATAGAATGACTCCAGCAAACACTGCCAGTCCCAGATGCGACCCTAGGAACTTCCACCCTGCAATGTTCAGTGTTGCTGCTAAATCTTATAAGCTCATAATTCATTTGTCAGTTTATCAAAGAAATTGATATGCACCAGCTCTGTCACTTTAAATGAAATCTCTACACAAACCCAAACCATATGCACTCCTTTAGATAAAACATATAAGCTGCTTAAGTACAGAAATATTTTCAGTGATTGTAAGTCAAAGAAATATGTCTCAGATTTGATCAGGATGAAATAAAACCAAATCACATTCTAAACTAAGCTTAATACTTTCAGTAACTTTACAAAGTCAGATAATATTCACCACAAGCTAGCTGAATTCCTTCAGCCAGGCCCTCCACCCTGTGGTCAGTCCTTCAGTTGCTTGAGGTTGTTTTATAGGTAGAAGTGGAAGAGAGAGCTTGAGTGTGCAAAATATCCCTTCTTTTAACATGTTCCTTCATCACCCCCTAAAGTCAGGTGACAGTCAGTGTCTGGCATAGCTTCCTCCACTTGAGTCAAATGAGTATCACCTTATTGATGCTTATGCTAGTCCATTGTTCATGGAAGCGCAGGGTTGTTTTAAGCATGCCTTACTGAGGTATAAACTGCTTCTCTGCTTTTGGAAGGTTTTATTTAGATCCGCCTGAAACCATGTGACATAGATTTCGGAATATTACATAACAGAGCTTCATAGCCATACATATGACATTGCAATAAACATGCAACTATAACAACAATAATATTCAGTATGTCATGAGCATTCCAAAAACACTTTACGGGATATACTTTGCATTAAACAGTGCACAATTCCACTGTAAGGGTAAACATGAATGATACACAGTCACACCATAATGGTATACATTGGGGTGCATTGTGTCACCTGGAGTCAGCTAACATGAGCTGGCTGTGGGTGTTTTATTGCAGTGTAAACATAGCTGTGAAGTTTCTGGGTGCCACACCAATCTACCTGGTTTGTTACTTAGCTTCCTTTTGACAGTTCTAGGTCTTCCTGTTTGGTTTTGTTTTAGGAGAGTTAGTTGGTTGTTTATAATAATATTAGAAAATAAATGTAAATACATTATTGTGTTTATATAATAATCTCAATAATTAACTTTACCTGTCAATTTTTATTATTCAGTGCAGCAATATAATATATATATATTGTAATCCTTCAATCTCTATATCCTGTCATTTATTTTAAGCATCTCATCTGAGCACACAACCACAGGAAATATATAATGTTTACTTAGAAAAGAGGCTGAGATTTTAAAATTAATTGGTATTGCCATATCTTGTTAAATGTCAGCTCTTATTAAAAGAGGCTGAAAATATGCTAAAATCCCAAATTACCAATATTCTTTGAAATTTCAAATTGTGGTGGAGTTAGTCTTTCATACTTCAAAATATCATCTGATCCTGTAAGTATATGCATATGCGTGACTGTAAGCATGGAAGTAGTTTCATTCATTTTAATGGAGTTACTTATGTGCTTAAGCTTAAACAGGTGTGTATATCTTTGCAGAATTGGCCCAGAATGGCCCCCTGAATTGGCCCTGCTTTTAAAATACTATACAACAAATAGATTGTTTAAAATAACTTGATCTTTTTCTGAGAATTAATTATACATAATAAAAGTTATTAAACCTTTCAGTACTTCACTATTCATTATCCTCTTTCTAGAGCTTTAAAAATGTAGTCTGCTTTTGAAGAAATGCTAAGGTCAGTTTTTCATCAGTTAAATTTGAATATTTTATGCTCATTATTTATATGTAGATTCAAAAAGAGCTTCTGTTTAGGGTCAAGCAACTGGAATCTGGATTAGGAAATTTTAAGTTCTGATCCTATAATTTTCTACCATGTTTCTGTGTCATTGCTATAAACACAGAGAACTCCTTTCTTTTAAAGGGAACCATGAAATTGATTAAGCAACTAAGTGCAGGATGAGACCTGTGCATGTTTTATGTACATATCCCTTAAATCTCTCTTTTAAAACTGTTGTCCTAATTATTATGATACCATTCAAACTACAGCCTAAATTAATTAATAAATTACACAATGAAATTTAAAGGAACAAATTAGTTTAATTAGAAAACATTAAGATCATAATCACTTTGAAAAGTATCTAATTTCTGAAAACATGTTAAAAGTATACTTTTAGTTGTTTCTATTGATATTTCTTTATCTAGAAGATCTATTCAAATAATCTAGGGATATGTAACTTAATATATGTTCTGTATTATATTTATAAAAGCATATCCTAGCAAGAAGTTATACTATCCAATATCAGCTATAAAGGATTTTTTTATTCTGAAAGTACATTGAAAATATAAGAGAATACAGATGGTCATATGTTACTGATTTATGCAAGTCGGGGGGGGGGAAATCAATTATTTCTAATGATTGTCACACAAAAGATTACCTGATGGTTAAGTTAAATGTTTAAAATGGGGGGACAGGAAGGGGGAGGAGAGCATTACTGAAAAATATATCCTGAATTATATAGTATTACAGACTATCTTGTATACAAATGTAAGAAAATAAGGAAGTAGTAATATTCTGCTTTTAAATATTTTTTCAATACATCATGCCCACTCCTTTTCCCATAATTTTTTTCAGAGCCAAAAATAAATCAGTAGGACATGCTGATAATGTTTCAGGATGTTTTATAGAAGACTGTTTCTGTACTTCTAAAGAACCTCATGACTGTCAGCAATAGCAAAGTATAAATAGAACAGTTTTGATTTGCTTGCCAAGCTGCTTTTTCAGCTCCAACAAAAATCCACAAGAACAAGAAAATTCTAAATTAAAGTTACATTATCATTTACTGTATATTGTAATAAATATGGTCTTTATCAGAGCATTCCACAGCACTGATTGATATGTCACTTCGGGAAATATTTATTTCATCGGCTTTGGTTACACTCCTTAGTAAGAATAACTATTTGCATACCAGTTAATGCAGTTTATTAATGAAGAACCTACCAAGGAGTTGTGCAACATGTTGGTATTTCAATTCTTAAGAACAATACCAAGTTTAATGCAGAATTTCTTTGCTTTTGTTTACATTCACTTCAAAATTGTTTAAACATTCTGTACCTATGTGATGCTTTAGCACAGGGAGAGAGAAATTATTCTGTCCTACAAAAAATTGGGCTGCAAGTTTCATCCTACAGATTTCTGGAAATTAAAATATTTGTTCTGCAATTCTAGCTACCAAGCTTTATACAGCATTTTTAAAAGTTCATTAATTCTTTATAAAAATAGCAAAGTTTCAGAATGATACTTGACTTCAAAATTCAATGTCATGGGACTTAAAATAATAAATTATTATGTAAAACATTATTTATTATTTACTAGACTCTGTGTACTGTTGGTTTTAAGTAGATAAACATCAAAGAAACTAATTATTTCTCCATATTGCCAGCCTTATAAATTAGCTGCCATTAAACAATTGCAACTTGAATAATGTATAGAGGTTTGAAAGAATACTTCATTATGGATTTTCAGAGACTGTCATAAAGTAGAAATGATAAGCAGTGTGATTTAGTTTTAGAATAATAATATTTAAATATGTAGGTAAAGCAAAGACTGGGGTGCCACAGACTTTGTGAGTGTGAAACCTACAGCAAGTCACTTAAGTCTAAATTTTCAAGGGTGTCTACTAACATTGCTTGAAGGAGAATGCGGATTGGGGGCAGATCAAAACTACACAAGAATGGGGATGGAGCAGCATTTCTTATTCCTTACCTTGCTTCCCCCAAGTCCTACTGTAGATTAAGTTTTGGTAGTTTTATCATAACCAGTGAGTTGGATTCAGAATAACCAGTTTGTGAATCCCTGCATTAATATCTAGAAAGCACTTTGAAATTCTTGGATGGAAAGCACCATTGAAATACAAAACTCCATTAACTTGAGTGAAAATTGTGTCTACAGAATTTTTTTGTTGATGGAATATTGAATGTGTTTGAAGAAAAAAATGGGGTAATTTATATTGGAACATTTTTTTCCATAGATTTTTCTAAAATCCTAAATCTGCTAATTGCCCTATGTAATTTAAAATGGCCATGTAGCAGCCAAAGGATTAGCTACATTTCAAGTAATCACAAATAATATTTTTTTTGCTGAAACAAAGGATATATTTGCTATATCTAGATCAGCTTTTTTTTGTTTTTTGTTAAAATTAGGATACTTTTTTTTCCCCTCTGTACTGTTTAACAAGTTTCTTTTGAGATTATTGGTGGAAAATGGCAAAATGCTGCCAAGATTTTTGTGTGATGCTGAAAGTTTGGATAGCATACTATGTACTTTTATATATTGTGTTCAGGAGGCAGCCATGTTTGTTCTTCCATTATTACAGCTATCAAGTTATATAATAAGTGAAATAATGTCACCATTAGGTAGCACATGTATACATTACTGTTTTAGCTACTTTCCTCATTGATCTTCCTTGATAATCAATGTTCTTCAGGTCCCTGCTCATATCCATTCCCATGTAGGTGTGTGCATGCGCCATCATGCATGGTCACTGCAAGCTTTTTTTGCCCTTAGAAGACCACATAAAGCCAGTTTGGGTGCCTCCTGGAGCCCCACGTGCATGCTGCAGTTTGAGGCACTGCTGGCCCTTTTCCCACTTCAGTTCCTTCTGTCAATCCGTGAGGGTCAGTGGAACTCGTTAACTCTGCTTGCTTCACTACAAGTGCCCTGTCTACCTGTTTTTTCTTCAGTCAATTGTTTTGTAGATTAGAGTAATTAGTGTTTAAGTATAGTTAAAGTAGGTAAGTGTTTTTAGTCCCATAAGAGACTTAGTTTCTTAGGCCTTGTACGTACTACAGCCTTATCACGCGGTAAGGAGCTTTACCGCACAATAAGGCTGTGTGCATACACACTACAATGTTGCCTCTGGCGTAGCAACAGCCCTCTTGCCGTGCAACAGGTAAACCACCTAGACAATTGTGGTAATGCTTGTCCTGCAACAGATTGTCTGTCCTGCAATAGAGTGTGTGTGTGTACACTCATTGAGGATTAGACAGCCTCCAGAAATGTCCCAGAGTGCCAATGAGACCAATGAGGCTCCCTAGTGGCTGGAGCCCTGCTGCAGGGATTCTCTCAAACCACTCAGTTTCCCGGCAGAGAGGTTCCCCTGTCTGCAGAGTTCCAGGGAAGACAGTTGCCGGCGCTCCACGGACAGGGGATCCCCAGAGGTTCCCCTGTCCGCGGAGTGCTTGGGAGACAGCCGCCATCAGCTCTGGGGCTCCCTTTCCCCAGCCCTAAGTCAACTTAAGTCATTAAGTTGACCTAGGGCATCCACACCATGTTAGGTCGTCTTAATAAGGTCAACCGGCGGTTGTTATTAAGTCGACTTAAGGATGTCCTTAAGTCGACTTAATGAAAGCCTGGTGTGGACATGGAGTAATTTAGGTCAACTTAAGCATTCTTAAGTCAACCTAAATTGTTAGTGTAGACATAGCCTTGGATCTCTTGTAACCCTGTGGTCCTAGAAGGGTGGCCCTCTCGGTGAATGAGGGCATTTTGGAATCACCAAGACTGTGGTATAGCCTTCCCCTATTCTGAAAAGGGCTGAAAATGCTATTTTATTCTAACCAGAGGACCAGAGTTCCTGTTTATCCACTCATTGCTTAGTTCCTTAATGATGCAGGCTACAGACAAGTGCAGGAATGCAGCATCCCAAGATGACACCAAGTGTTAAGGGAGCTAAAACGTTGATCATCTTGGAGCAAAGTATTTTCATCAACCAGCCTCCAATTCAGAATTGGTAACTTTCAGGCATTTTTAGCAAAGTACCATTTCAAAATTTATTCCAAATTTCTGGACTTCAGAGATAAACTTCCCCAGGAAGAAAGGACTTAGTTATAAGCCATTTTAGAGAACTTCCTACTTGGGCTGATGACAACACCCAGGATCTTTACAAAAGTTTTCTTTGTGGTGGTGGACCAGATAAGTTGCAACCGCTATCTTCCCGTATCTAAACAAATGGCATTTAGCAGGCAGGTTGAGCCAGGAGACCCAGTCAGTGATGATATTTTTGCTTCATTTTCTAACATTTCTGTGTAAACATTTCTAACATTTCTGTGTAAACAAAGAAAGGTCCACTTTGACTCCTATGAAAACTATAGGTTTTATAGGCGCAACCTTAGACTTGTCTTCATGAAGGCCTATCTTGTTGTGGATAGCGTTCAGGCCATGAACAGACTGGTAACTCAAGTCATCCTCAGACCTTGCATCACAATCAGGGTCTGTCTTTTCCTAATAATCCACATATACTTGCGTAGCATAATTCACCAGGCTTCATCTCAATTGCCTGAAAGTCTGGCTCTGGTCTGTCTAGTGTCTGGATAGGGTCAACCTGGATGCTGAGGTAATAGTTCCCCAAAATGTCAGAGCCTCTCATACGGTGGAGGAAACCAGAACAGATGTGTTCAGAAGTCCCTTTCCTTCCATCCATACCCAGTGCAACCATAATTACAGATACATCTCTCATAGATAACATGCACAATCAAACACTCTGGTCCCCTTGGAATGCAAGAATGTATATCAGTCTCCTGAGCTCAAGGCAATCTGTCTAGCCTGCAATGCATTCTTCCTTGATAATGTCAGGCAACATGACAACCATCTTTTATATAAACAAGGTGGAACAAAATCTCTTCCTCTGTGCATTGAGGTAGTGCCTTTATGGAATTGGTGTGTCAGAAACCACATCTCACACTCAGCAGCATATCTAGCAGGTGGACAATGTCAGAAGGCATGTCTCCACAGACCATGAGTGGGAAAAACACAATTCTGTCTTAAATGAAATTTTCACCAAATGGGGAGCATCATCTTTGGACCTTTTCACCTCCCAAACAAACAAGAAATTCAGCCTCCACTGCTCCAGCACAGCATTAGGTCTATACTACGCAAGTGATGCCCTTCTATTATCTTGGACAGCCCATTTGAGGTACACCTTCCCTCCCATCCCCCTGCGTTCTACAGAAAAATTGCCAGACAGGGCTAGGATCGTTCTCGTCACACCCAATTGGCCAAGTCAGTTTTGGTTTCCAGGTCTCTCCTACCATCAGTATCTGACCCTTTTTGGAATGAAAGAATCATAAAACCTAACCCAGATGCTTTTCATCTAATAGTGATAATTCACTGGTAGTGATATCCACATTCCAGTAAGACCTTAACCTTGTACACTTAGTTCTTGCCCTCAGTCAGTATTTCTTTTATTACACTCCTTGAATTTTATCTTTTGCCACCTGCTTGCTGAGTCAC
This sequence comes from Pelusios castaneus, assembly GCA_007922175.1. NCBI lineage: Eukaryota > Metazoa > Chordata > Testudines > Pelomedusidae > Pelusios > Pelusios castaneus. Next base: position 4,449,898 of record ML685874.1, on the reverse strand, counting down.
TCTTAGTCCTACTTCCTTAACTATTTGTCTTTTTCCTACTCCCTTCTCCTTTATAAACATCTTCCTTCTGCTGGTTCCACAATTTGTCACTTTCACCCACTCAACTCTTGCCTCCCAAACATGTTTTTTCTACTCCTCGTCTCCCCAGTCCATTGTCTCTGTGGCTGCTTTGTCTCAGCACCCTAGCCTGTACCAGTTCCTCCCCATCACATGTAGGCAGTGACCACGTCCTGCCAGTTCCCTCTCCCCATCTCTAAAATCTGATTGGTAATCTTGTCCTTATGACTGAAACACTTGTCCAGCCTGCCCATACCACTCAGGCTATGTACACACTACAAAGTCCTTGCACAGCAAGCCCATTATGCTTTAAAAGTCAGATGGTTTTTCTTCTGCAGGAACCTGTACACACTGCACTCCTTACACCACAAAGGAGTGTCCACACTTTTTTTAGCAGTTTCAGGATACAGAGCAGTGCATGGTGGGCACCTATCCCACTATGCACTATAGCAGCCATTGTTCCGATCCTGGCTGCGGAGCTCAGCGGCTGGGGTCCCTGGCTCCCTGGTGGTTGCTGCTGCGGGGAGCTGTCAACCCTGGTGGCTGCTAGCTCAAGCCACTGGGGTTGCTGGCTGCTCGAGAGTCAGCAACCCAGGTGGAAGCCCCTCTCAAGCCACCGGGGTTGCTGGCCGGAAACCCGGTTGGCTGTGGAGCTCAAGCCACTGGGGTTCCCAGCTCCCCTGTGGCAGCTACCACCACCAAGGAACCGGGAACCCGGCGGCTTGAGCTCCACAGCCGCTGAGGTTCCCAGCTCCCCGGCAGCCACCAGGGTTTCTGGGTCCCCTGTGCGGCAGCGGAGCTCCTGCCACCAGGGGCCCAAGAACGCCAGCAGCTGGGTTTCCAGCTGCTGCCGCCGGAGAGCCAGCAATCCCAGCAGCTGCTGCCCCTCTCCAGCCGCTGAGATTCCCGGCTCCCCGGTGGTGGTTGCAAGGGTTGCCGGCTCCTTGGCAGCAGCTGCCACCATCGGGGAGCCAGGAACGCAGGCAGCTGAAGAGGGGTGGCAGCCGCTGGGATTGCCAGCTCCCTGGCAGCAGCACCCAGTGCTCCAGCTACTGCTCAGGGGACCCAGAAACCCTGGTGGCTGCCAGGGAGCCAGGAACCCCGGCAGCGGAGGAGCTCAAGCTCCCAGGGTTCCTGGCTCCCAGTGGTGGCAGCTGCTGCAGGGGAGCTGGGAACCCCGAATGCTTGAGCTCCGTAGTGACCTGGGTTGCTGGCTTCCGGGTGGCAGCCGAAACCTGGGCAGCTGCGCTGGAGTTCCTGGTCCCTGGCAGCAGCTGGAGTTCCTGGCCCCCCGCAGCAGCTGGAGTTCCCGGTCCCTGGCAGGCATCAGGGTTCCTGGGAGCCCACAGCAGTGGAGCTCCTGCCCCAGGGTTCTGGGAACCACAGCAGCGGGAGCTCCGCTGCCGCCAGGGACTGGAACCTGGCAGGTACTTGTCAATTTCATTGCTCTGTCAGAGCAGTGAAATTGACAAGTATGACACGCCCAGAGTGGCCTTGATTGGCATTCTGGGACGTTTCCGGAGTCCGTCTAAAGTGCAGGGCGCGTACATACTCACTGTACTGCAGAACAGCTGTTCCGTGGTAAGCGTTACCACTCTCATTTGAGTAATAAGAGGGCTGTTGCCGCTCAACAAGCAACATTTGAGTGTGTATGCTCTGAGCATTATTGTGCGATGTAATGTGTACAAGGCTTCAGATGTTTGTCTAACCTGTTTAAACATCTCCAATGTCAGGGTCCCACAATCTCACTTGGAAGCCTATTCCAGTAGTTAACTACCGTTACAGTTAGAATGAGTTTTTCCCAGTTACCTAACATAGAGCTCCCTTTTTGCTGATTGTTTTTGTCCTCCCTTCAGTGGATTGGAGAATAATTGATCTCCATCCTCCTTATAACAGCCCTTAACATATTTGAAGACTGTTATCTGATCCCCTTTTTCTTGTCTCAAGATTAAACATACTCAGTTTTTTTTTAACCTTTCCTCTTAGATCAGGTTTTTAAAACCTTTAAATATTTTTATAACTCTCCTCTGGACTATTTGTCTATATCCTTCTTAAAGTATGGTGCCCAAAGCTAGTGATACTCCATCTGAGGCCTCACAAGTGTTGAGTAGAGCAAAATGCTTGACTCTTGTGTCTTATATATGACACTCCTTTTCGTATTTGCTTTATATATGACAATCAGAGCAATTTCCAAAGGGGTAGCCGTGTTAGTCTATCAATGTTTGTCTGTTTTGTAACTGCATCACGTTGTTGACTTGTATTCAATTTGTGATCCATTATAATCCCTAGATCCTTTGTGGGTGGAGGGAAAAGAATTCTCTGGACTGTGAAAACTGTTTGAAACCAGAAACTTTAGGTAATATGCCACTGTCTCATAAATTATTTCTTTTCCTTAGGTCAGTATTTTTCCTTAACATTGTCTTTGTAGAAAGACAACAGAGTCTTGTGGCACTTTTAAAGACTAACAGATTTATTAGTCGCATGAGCTTTCGTGGGAGAAAATCCCACTTCGTCTTGAAATCATGTATTTTTGTATCTGTACTTTTTAGTTACTTACCTTTTTTTTTTGTAATCATTGAAATATGTTTTGCAACTAAATGTGATGCTTTTTTTAAACTAGCCAGGCGAATACACTATTTATGCATTTATTTAAGCTATACCTAGTGATTTCCTTAAGGGAAGAGAAGCAATGAAACAGTTGAATGGTCTTGAGTCAATCCATTGCTTTTGATCAGCCATATTCTGCTTGAGCAGAGACCAACCAGCTGCCCAGCCTTCTTGCCCCACTCCCAGCAGAGCAGTGAAATTGACAAGAATAACAGCCCCACAGCTGATGAAAGGGATGCAGTGTCTTCACTGACACTGTGTCACCCTAACTAAACCAACATGAGCTCTACACCTCTTGTTGAGATGGTTTTATTATGTCAGCACAGCAGGCGAGTTTCGTCAATAGAAGGAGCACTTATGTCTATACACCTCCAGTGTTTTACTGACAAAACTCACTAGTGTAGATCAACCCTTAAAGTAGTTGCATCTCATCTTTTCTGTACCATTACCCTGTGTTACAAAGGTAAAGGATTTTGCAACCTCCTTCTGATTCAGTCACCCATATTTTTCCCACACAACTTCCCTTCTTCTTTCTTCCATGCCTGCAGGCTTATTCCTCTTCCTTTATACAATATATCCAGACCTAATCTTTTCCAAATGGCAGGCAGTCCCTTGTGGAGGGATCTCTTCAGACTTGTGCGCTGGCACTGTCCTCCATTCTCATCTGCATCCAGTTGCACTAGCTGTAGGTGATATGCAGCAAACTGCAAGTTACAGCGTCCCACAGAAACATGGAGGCTCATCAGCAACATAATAGGGAACAAAAGTCACAACAGTGGAGCAACTGTCACAGAGCTACCATACTGAATGGCTGAAGGATGGATACAGACTTGCTCCTTCCTCTTTATAAATGACAATTTAGATTCACAGGTACAAACAAAAAGAAAGGTAAAACAAAAAACCATACACCCTCTGAACCAGACCAGTGTTCTGGAGACTTAACAGGGTAGGAAATGTTTTCACAACTCCTGCCACAAAGAATCCAGTGTTCCTATATAATTAACACAAGGTGGGAGGGATGCTGCTTCACCCTCTATATAGGTCTGTAATTTTTTTTTGGCATACTGTTTTAGTGACATATCGGGGCCATAAACAGCACACAAGAAGCCATGGGAGGATTGTCACAATACAAGCACCATGTCAGGCTGCCACCACTTACCCATGCCTACTGAACTTCCAAAAGGTGCAAAACTGTTTCAAGGAGGAACAAGTCTATATCAGGCAACCTAGGCTCATATGAAGATAGTGGCAGCAGAAGATACAAATTTTATTCCCTGAATAACTGTGTTAAAGTAGGACTCTCTCCATTTGAGCTTGTATATTTCGGTGAATCACGAAAAAACCTCTCTCCATCTGAATAAATGGCCATATCCAAAACTTTGAAGTAAAATGTCTGATTCTAGGTATTATATTTTTGAGAATGTGGAGCTAAGACTGTGGGAAAACCTAAATTCAGTTGTGGCTTTCATCACAAGTGTCCTGAGTGAAGTGGTGTTCAAGTGGCCTCTAATAATTCCTGCTCATGGTTACCTTGGAGTTTACCAATGGTGCAACCTGGTAGTCAGTGTAGGCTGCATCATTGGTGCATCCGTCAGCAGTAAGAATAGAGTAAGAGTAAGAATGCACGTCACCAGTTACAAGTAAGTAACCGTCACATTTTCAATTTACTCTTCATTAGACATCCCTCTTATCGCTCTAATCTATCCAGCTTTTTATGCTTTGCCTTATCACCGTGGTGTCTTAGCTCCTGCATGTATCACAGTTGTGTAACTCAATCTGAAATGCTTAGAAATCTTTGATTGAGAGGATGAATAGTGCAATAGGACAGCTGGGTTCAGATCAGGATTGAGGTGTAATAGCAGGACTGTGTGGCATAGGTGCACCACCTAAGAAGCATACTTAGAGCTAAACAGGGCTATCTGTTTCTCGGTATCATGTGAACAAAGTGATAAGGTTAATAAAAATTACACTCTTGCTAAAATATCCTAGCATTCCAAAATGTGTTTTAAAAGCTCTGAAACTAAAATTCAGTTAGTCTTCGATGGGGTGTATAAAACCCTACGCTGGTCAGGGAAGGATTCATAAGCTGCTGTGGGGTCAATCAATCCCATCTTGTTCCACCTGCAAGAGCTATCTGGCTTCAAGGAGGTGGTTAAAAAAAAAAGAGGGTTAGGCCAACCCCACTGAGGAAGAGCAGATCTCTTATGCTAGCTTTCTGAAGGAGGGCCTGATGTGGCCCAGGGACCTAGCCATAGATTCTTAGATGCCAGAGCCTGCCTGAGAGAAGATAAGCATGGCACAGGACTGTTGTGTTTAATTTATTACCTGGGACTATTTTATTCCCTTTTCAGCCTCGTTCATTATGTTTCATTGTTATATTTAGGACTATTGCCTTGGACACTGCTCAGCTGGCTGCCTTCAATAAACCTCTGTTGGTCCTGCTGACGTCCATGCAGTGATTTATCATATGCTTCAAATCACGTGGTCAGAGGCTTATTATTTCCTGGTTTTTAAACTAAATATACCAAACCATTCTAAATTAAATGTTTTACACTTGTTCTGTAGTTATACCATTTGACTGCAGTCACTTGTTTCCTGTTAGAGGATAACAAAGATATGTATTGTTAAATTATTTTGCTGTATGCAAACAAAATACTTTTTACAATTAAATCTGTCATGAAGACTTTTCCAGGTGACCTATTATAGCGTAAACTTTTCAAATAATTCCAAAGGGGTAGCCGTGTTAGTCTATTGTAGAAAGACAAAAGAGTCTTGTGGCACTTTTAAAGACTAACAGATTTATTAATCGCATGAGCTTTCGTGGGAGAAAATCCCACTTCGTCAGACGCTTTGAAGATA
>ML685874.1:4408521-4443975 GCA_007922175.1 Pelusios castaneus | reverse complement strand
ATTTCTTCAAAGCATCTGACGAAGTGGGATTTTCTCCCACGAAAGCTCATGCGATTAATAAATCTGTTAGTCTTTAAAAGTGCCACAAGACTCTTTTGTTTTTCAAATAATGTTTGCCCAACTAACGGGTGAAAAAATATTTCTGAAGTGTGAAAATTTGCCCTCTGCTGTAGTTAGTTCTATACATGAAGGCTATAAATTCTTGGCTTTGCAATAATTTAAATAGCAAATTTATATATTTTGTCATAATGATGCATTTTTCCATTATGCACATATAACTATGCAGTTTTTTCCCAGAACAGGCCTGATGCTGAATATCATTTAACTGATTTAAAATTGGAGAGGGACATATGGTTGAGAAACTTCGTAAAATCTAGTTAGCCCTGGAAGTATAAATATTAATTAAATATTATTAATAGAAATAGGCTTCTTGAAATATTGTGCTTTTCCCTAAAATAAATGACCAAGAGAATTGTTTCTATGCTCCCAGTATTTCACAGAAGTAAACATAGCTTTGAGTCACGTATACTTTTTTTTTTTTTCATTCTTTGGTTTTCTAAACAAATTCATTTCATCCCCTCAGAAGTTTCCAGTTGGTAAGGAATGACATGTAGTCCTACTACCATGGGTTCATGAATTAAAATGTTACATACTGGTAACATATTATATACTCGTTTTCAAACACATAGTACAGGAGTTTAAACATAATACTTCATTTCTAAAGGTACGAAGTGACTCCTGTCTCTAGTTCACTCATGTTTTAACTTATATATGAATTCATTAAAATAATTTAGTAATGTTTTTATTTTCATTGTTTTTAGATGGGTCAGTTCTTTCATATTCAGCTGCATAAAGAAGTTCATACTATGTTTAATTACATCAAGAACAGTGGTGCCTCTAGGCATTAGCAAATGTTTAGGCCTCAAGCAGCTCAAGAGGGCCCCAATTTAATATTACCCTCAAAATACCATTCATCTTATTTAATGTGGACTTTTTAGTGTGTGTGTGTGTGTGTGTGTGCACGCGCACGCGTGTAAGTAACTAATACAGTTAGTATCTTTAGGAAGTGAGATATAAACAAAGTTGGGGGGAGGGAGGCGGGGGAATATTTCTGCATAGGACCCCCCAGTGGGATAGCACCACTTCATATCAAGAAATATGGTATCTTTAAGACTTTGAAAAAGGAAGGTAAAATATTCTTTGACAGTTGTAGGATTATACCTTTGGACAGATACAGTGTATGCTTACACAGCTCTGGGATTTATATATGTCTTGCCACCTTATTCAACATGGAAAATATTGGGTCCATCTGTAAGATATAATTCAGGATTTCTTGGACATCAATACACAATACAAGCTAGATGCAATGAGACACAATACAAGCTAGATACAATGAGGCTAGATACAATACAAGCTATCATTTCAGACACTATGAAATCAAGTTAGGTCAGTACTTAGAATCTCTAGGAAAAATCCAGGTGTGGCGGGAAGATTTACTGATGACTCCCTGGTACTGTTTCCTCTGTCAGGATTGAACCCACGTTTAGCATGTTAGGAGGTATAGTTCTGCTTGAGGTGCTGCCCTCTTTTGGGTGAGCTAATTTGTAATTATGACCACTTAGCCATTAAAGATTGTTTATTCTGAAAATAGTTGAGTGTTATCTCTCAAGTATTTCTAAGGGGACTATCACTGTGGCATCCAAGTGCTGTAATCCAGATGTGAGGCAACTTTAATAGTGATACATTCTTTAGCTCCTTACTTTTAGAGCAAGTTCCTAAGGGGTAGCCGTGTTAGTCTAGTTCAGCAAAACAAACAAGGAGTCCTGTGGCACTTTTAACGACTAATAAATGTATTTATTGCTTGAGCTTTCGTTTTCTCCCATGATGATTTTTATAATGATAAAACTCAACAATTCAGAAGTTAATAGACATTAATCCAACTGTTGGTGAGTTGTTTTTTTTTGGGGGGGTGGGGGGGTTTGCATCTTGCCCCCAGCAATAAGGGAAGGAAGAGTTTCTGTCACCATACAGAAGATTTTGCTTAGAGAGACAACAGTAGATTGAGAGTAGGTTAAGATTCAGAAAGCTTAGTTTACATGTCAGTCACCAACTTCTATACAAACACCTTCATGACCCAACACTGTAGCACAACCTGGGTTATGGCCTGTGAGTCCATGACAAACATCCTTGGCTCAGATGCCCATATATATCAGTTTAGTTACTTTTACAGTATTTGAACTCCCACAAGACTCCACCAGGGCTAGAGCTCTTCGCTGTATTAAATAATCCAAATTCTGCTCTTTTTGAAGGGTTCTGTTACATTTTTTTTATCTCACTTATGTTTCAGAGGCTTGAAAAAGAAAATGCCGAAGTAGTAGTTTCCTGCCTGCTCCCCTAGAGTATTTCTTCTCTCCCTTGGTTCAATTTCCATATGTGTTAACTTTGTAATTCCACCCTTGTTGGGTTTCAGATTTTTAGTCAGTTTCTCTCTCCCCAGTATGGCACATCCCCTGCTCAGTTGTAATAGGAAGCTTAATATCCACCGCTCCCCCCCTTCCACCCCACTTCTCCTTTGTCATGTGAGAGGTACATTATTGTCACTGAGCAACCTTAAGCAGTGGGCAGCAGAGTAACAGCTACAGTTAAGGTTTCTTTTAAAATCCCAATTCTCAGTTGTTTATAACTTCTCCAAGCTTTAACCTTTCAGGCTGAAATTTTACAAATTTAGACTCAGGTTGAAGGTGATTTTTTTCCTATTATCTCAGAAAATATAAGCTGAGCAAAAGCAATTCAGTAGCTGTTAAATAAGAGAAGAGTAGGAAAAAATAGTTCCCCCATATATAATGTTTATAGAAGTTAAATATGTAAATATTTTGTTCTGATAAGTATAAATACACATTTTTTTTTAAAAAAAAAAGCAAGATCTGACATGGGTATCTAAGACTGTAAATTCATTTATACTCCATTATATTTTATTTGAGAAATAAGTGATCATTGAAATTAGACTATTTTGTAAGGCATTTGAAGAAGGGAACAGAGATGAGATCACATGTGCAACCATGACGTTAGTATTTTCCAACTTTTAAATGCACCATGCAACCTAACGTTTTCTTAACATACTTTATTCCCTTTGATGGAATAGTATGTGTAGGTAATATAGTTTGTAAAGTGCTTTGGAGACCATTCGGTGAAGAATGCTGTTAAATGTAAGGTAATTTTTCACTGTACGATATTTTTCATGTAATTACACTATAGACCAGAGGTAGCCAAACTGACCCGTGAGCCGCAGGCTCCTCTTTTACAGTTAAAGTGCGGCTTGCAGAGTTCCTTATGCTCACCCCATTCTCCACCTACCAGACTGGGTGGGTAGCATGGAGCTTCTGCCTTGAGCAGGGGTGAGACTAGAGGATTCTGCCCAGTTAGGAGGAGGTTTTGGGGGAGTCATTAAGTTTTTGGCCACCTGTGTTATAGGCCATGATCAGTGTCCCAGTGCTAATATTGAATGGTACCAGGTAAGCAATAACATTGTGGTTATGAACTCATTCTCTGCCAAGATTGGCAAAGGGTTGGGAAACTCATCTATCCAATGAAGAATCTTCTGCTTTTTAGTTTGTTGAATCAAATACTTGTTTGGGAAGTTAGGAATCGTGTCTGGATCATCCATCATCCTGTATGAAGATGCAATAAATTTCCCAATTTACCCTTGCCAGCCATATGCTGACAGTGAGGGACCTAACAATTTGAAAGACTTAATCCTGTGAGGTGGTGTTGTGCAACCTCATGTTCCATTGCACCTTAGCATGGTAGAACCGATTCTAAATTAGCAGAGATTTTGAGGTATGTCTGCTTGTTGGAAGGATGGGGGTTGCTGCAGCTTGAGATTGGTGATGATGGAGCATGTTAACAGGAAAATGTAGGGAGGAAAAGTTAGTTACATTGTGAAAAGCTGTTTACTCTGTGATCAAAAACAAGGTAATACCAAACTTGCAATTCTTTTGGTTGTTTTCTTTTTGAAATTTAAGTCAAGAGTTTGCATTCCAAGTTTCAAGCTCCTGTTAATTATATTATGAGACCCTTAAGGGGGGTTTTTTACCTGGTTTTTATGTTGTTTCTTTGTTAAAACACTTTCTTTGAAAGCTATTTTGCTTTATTAGTGATTGAGAATAAGTATTTTTCCTTATTCAAACTGATTAATGGTTTGTCACCATAGATGATTATTTAACATCAAAATATATTTCAAAAGTAAAATATTCCTAATTTTAGTATGGATTTCTTATCAGTACAATATTATGCCATTCCTCTCGGAATAGTGGGCTTTTTTTTTTTTACATGATAGCAAAGAAATTTTCACAAAGAACAACCACAAAATCCATATGTTTAAAAAATTAGGTTTTCCACTGGTGCTTTTGCTGCTTTTGTTTCATTATGTTTATATTTTTAAACAGGTGCAAGAAAGGGATTTTGCTAACCTTTCACTAGTTACTTGTTGTTTTATTTTTTTTTGTTTGTTCTCATCACACAGTAAAAGAAAAAAATCTTATATTTAGTTATTTACAAAAATAACATGATAAAATGTTTGAATGCTATGCTGTTTCTTAAATAGTAAATCTAAGTAAAGATCATCAGTCGCTGCGCAGAGATCAGGCGTACTCCATACCTTGCAGTCTTTGGCATGTAAAAGCCATGTGAGTCTAGTAACAACTTACAGGGTAACACTCCTAGAGCTAACCTAGACTCCACTACACCTTTCAGTACAATTGAGCCAGTGAATGGGCAAGCATTGTAGTGCGTTCTCTTTAAAAGGTTGTAGAAGGGCTCTGTCCTGCATTTGCATACAGTCCTGATGCCTTTGGGTGTGGCTGCTAGTACAACAGCTCCTCATAATCAAGGCTGGCAGTCACTTAAACCACAGTATTGCCCAGAAAACCCTATGATGTACTTAAAATATTTGACAGGTAGATGAAATATTCTGCCATGATATTAATATTGATATTGTTTGAATGTTTACTAAACAGCTAACCAATCCCATATTTAGTAATGAAGTTAAACTGAACACCAAACGATTACATGGATTTGCATTTTCAGTTGGGCATAGATTAACAATAGTTCCTGTCTCATTCTGTGGAACTTTAATATTGGTTCTGAATGCAAAAAGGCAACATAACATGAAGATGGTCATGGTTGTTAATGGCTTATATTAGCTAGAGGCTATAAAATCATCCAAAGACTCCGTTAGTGCTGGAATAATAATTTACCAAGACAATTACCACATGGTGGAATTTTTTTGCAGCTCTAATTCAGTGTTATTAATAATGAATAAAATTGCAATTTTCTCAGGTTGCTGGGAGCAGTGGGGAATTATTTCAATGAATATTTCAGCACATTAGTTTAATCATAGTTCCACAAAATTCAAGTGGGCAATATTTTATACTTCTAAGTTCAGTCTGCTAGGGGACCATAGTCATTAAATTGCAAACTATTTGCACTGAGATCCATTCTATGATTTACTAGCCTTGTTAAAAACACTGTAAAAGAAAGCAAGCTGTGCCATTAATACTTGTAATTTGATGCTGCATTTGTTAATGGGCTCACAGTGATTAATGTTTTTAGCAGTCGGCAGAGCATTTTGAGACAGGCAGGGCTAAGCTCTTTAATACCTAAATACTACTGAAAATGTTAGAATATAGCACATTTTTGTAATTTTGCTGGAACATTTTCCTTAATGCCGCCAAAATACAGAAGCAGCATAGAAATTACATGTGTATGTTAAATGTAAATACAGTGCAAATACTGGTAAGTGCTGACGTGTGTTCTCTATTTCATAGCCAACTGCATGACTTCTGGCGCTTGGATTATTGGGAGGACGATTTGCGTCGGCGAAGGCGATTTGTCCGCAATGCTTTTGGATCCACTCATTCCGACGCCCTCCTCAAAGCTGCTGTGGAATATGGTCAGTACTAATTTACCTCCCCCACCTTTTTTTTAATAAAGGGGCTATTTTGGTGTCCTCCTTGTCCATATATTCATGTCATTTTTTTCTCTGACATCATGGTTTTAGGAAGGAGGAACAGGAATTCTTTCAGTCCCATTCCTTGGTGGGCAAGAGGAAATGCTATGAAACACTGAGACTTCCTTGTTCCCAAAGGTTTAGCAGTATTCCTTTCACTGGTAGCAGAACTAGGTTTTGAGCAGTGGCAGAGCTGAGGGAGTGGGTAATGGATCACTGGTAGTGCCACACATTTACAAAAAGGCCACCCATCTCCATGCCCTATTAGCTCTGCTATTGCCTTTCCAGCATTGCCAGATTCTGTTGGTCCCAAGATTGAGATTAGGATAAGGAATCAGACTTGACTCTCCTGCTTGGTAGAGTATGACTCATAGGCCAGTGGGATATATAGAAGTGTTATGCTGTATAAAGACCTTTTTACAATAAGGTTTATAATTAGTCTATAAAATATTTAATGAATTACTTTGGCATACATAATTAAACCAGGAGCAGCAGCGTTTATCTGCAAATTGTGAAATATATCAATAAATCCTTGTTTAAACATGGCTGCCTAGGAGTTTTTCTCAGTGCTTATGGGCAGTCATGAGCCAAGCGCTCTATTGGACAAAGAAACTTCAGTTAACCTCCAAACCCCTGGAGAGATCTGGGCTTTTGTGAACAGACTTTTGTTGGGATACACTTACTTACAAGACTCCCCTAAAACACCAGAGAAGTTTCGTGGATTTATAAGGGTATAAGGGTGGCCAGTGGTCCATATAGGCCAGTATTCTGTCTTCTGGCAGTGGTCAGAGGAATGGACAGAACAGAGCAATTGTTCAGTGATCCATGCCCTGTCATCCAGTCCCAGCTTCTGACAGTTAAAGATTTAGGGACACCCAGAGCATGGAGTTGCATCCCTGACCGTCTTGGCTAATAGTCATTAATGGACCTATCCTCCCTGGGTTTGGTTGGCCTCTGGACAGCAGGCTGAACCTTAGTGGTGCAAGAGTCTGGAAGGAGATACATTTTTCAGCCCTATGTCTTGTGCAGTTCTGTAGATATCCATCAAGGCAATTTTTTCAGGTAAGGTTCCTTTACAGCCATTTTATTTATATTTCTCACTGAAAATAAAGTGGTCCTAGTATTAATTTCTACTATATTTGGGGGTAAACATAAATTTCAGCCAGTATTATTCTTAAATAAATTTAAAAGCCACATTCTGAAAACTTCTGGAAGGAAAGCATTGTATGTGAATATGGCCTAAATCCTTCAGTCCATTTATAACGTCGGCTCTCAGTGAAGTAACTGGAAATTTTGACTGCATTAAATGTAATTCACTCTGTATAGTTAATCTGTGGAACTTTAGTTTTGAGACAAGTAGCTCATAGTGAGCTTCTAAAAAATTAGATATTTAAATGAATATCAGCATGTACAATTATACTAGCTAATATATTATATATTAAAATATAAGGGCTGTCAATTTTAATGCTTGAAGACCTGTGTTGATCAATATCTGGGGTCAAGAACTAATTTTCCCCTATGGCATACAGTGTTGCACATTTGACACAGTGGTGTAGTTATTTCCCACTAACTTCCTCTGAGGCATCCACTGTAGAGTCAGTGGCAGAGGCAGATGTTAAATCATGAATTTGAACTTCTGTAACAATTATTTTGTTCCTTTAAGGAACAAATATTAATTTTAGCCCTAATCATTATTCTACTTTAATACAAAGTTACAATTTTTGAGGAAAATGTTAATATTTAATATTTAAATATGTAAAAATTCTGATTTCAAACCTCCTTAAAAGTGAGAGGGAAACTGGTTTACAGTCCCTAATGTTAGCCTCTTAGGGCCTGATTCAGCACCATTTTTTAAGTTAACAGAAGTTTTGCTACTGACTTCAATGGACTTTGTCTCATGCTGTTATCGTACAAATGATGTTCTCTTATTTCCCCCTCCCTGCCACAACTTAATGTGCCGCTTCTGTTATATTTCAGCAAACCCCATTCAGTTACAGTTAGGCACAGTTTGCCTGTTTTTTCATGTAACATACAGGTAAATAAAGCTGAAATAACTCTGGGGGCAGTGCAATTCAAACTCTCAGTGGTTATGTTTCAAATTACGGTAGGTGGAAATTACCTTACTGGCAGTTTTAAAATAAATGTATTGAATGTGCAGCTTTCCCATAAATAAACTAAAATTAAGATATGGCATTCTGCAGGAATTTTAAACAGCATGCACTGAAATTAAAACCCATAGATTCCACCTTGATGTACTTACTTTTCAGAGGCTTGCGCTTATGGATTTTAATATTGAAACTTTTACTTGACCTTTCTCTGTGAGAAAACATCCTTAACACTGATGTTATTTTTATGCCTCTTGGTAATACTAATGAGTTGAATAATTTATGAGGTTGTCATGTGAAAAGGATTTGGTGCAGTTTGATGTACTTTCAGCCGCTGGTGTTGGAATGTGATTAATAAATAGCTGGAGGCATAGAATTTTTTTTCCATGATATTTCACTTTCATTGCCTTTTTTATTCATTTTGTTTTGGTAATTTTATGTTGGAATAATTTAAATGATGAAGAAAATAAGAAGAAAAATGCTGTTTTAATGCACAAAACTCAAAATAACGTCACCCCACACAAGAATTAGAAAGCAGTGTGGAGTTTCCAACTAACAGGTTATTCCCTGACCTCAAATTATTTTATTTGTGGAAAATGGAAAATGATATAAAAGAGGGGTTTTAATGTTTCTTCGATAGCAACCTTAGCTGTACCCTGAAAAACTACTAAAAAATGCTATTTGCAGTATTAGTATAATAGTGGAAACCATCTTATAAATTTTTATCTACATTATGTCAGTTATCATATAGGGTTTTGTGCATAAATATTGCAGTGGAGGAATGTTTAGTCAAAGCCTAAGTCAGCAAGCTCCTCTGTGTCTACGATCAAAGGCATCAACTTAAATAGGTCTGATCAGGCATTGCAGAAGAGAGCAGGCAGCTTCAGCCAAGCAAAAAACACAGAGCAAAGATGACAAAATTAATCAGTCATTTCTTTGGCAGTAAATAATAAGATATGCTGAGGATTGCAGATGAGAGAATTTCTGTGTTCCTTGGAGATGTGCCTGCTTAACACCTGATTTATCTGAGCTTGTGTAGCCATCAAGATATGACCTTGATGGATAAAACACTGTTCTATAACTAATCTGGAATTAAATCAGTGTTGATGTTAGATGCATGGATACTGTAACAATATGATGCTTGCAGTCATAAAGGGATAGAAAAGTCTTGGGAATGGCAAATATGTCTGTGGTCTGTACACCTGTTTCAGAGAAGCAATATCAAAATGTTTGTTTCTTCATTAAAGAGCTAAAAACAGTGGGGAGGGGAGAATGTAAAGCTTATTTTGACAGTGGCGATGGCTACTTACGGTAGGAAATGGGTTTGGTTTTTAATGTGCATCCACTTATATGGATGGATTGTGATTAGATTCTTAGAAATATTCTACAAGTGTTATCAGTACAACTAATTTTTAATACTATTGACCAATTTTTACATATTGAGATTTCCATGTTGGATACAAACTATTGTGTTCAAGGTTGTCAATAAATAAGTAAAAACATTGTGATAAATTGAAGCCATGTCAAGTTTAAAAGAAATCCCCATAAATGCATTCTTAACTACCCTTTGGATAGTGCTTTCTTTCACAGTCATATCTGCAACTGTATAATGATGAACTGGATGATCTGTTGGGTCTTTTCCATCTTCCACAAACAGTTTGATGTTGTGTGTTACAAAGATCATAGATTGGGTCCAGCAAAGACTACACTTGCAGCCTGCCCTAGAGAAAGTGAACATAACGGGGTTAGTGCCCAACTATCTGAACACTTGTGTACAATGTGTTGAGCCACTGTTACTGTCCATGCTCAGGAGAATTTGCCCAATTAAGTTGATTATAGTGGTCACAATGATGGGCCATGAATCCCAAGACTCAAAAACCTGCCAATTAGTATATTATTTGTCCAGCCTTTAAAGTACAGCTAGAGGTGCATTTTAAATGAACAACATGGCAACAGTTTTCAAACTTGTGTGCCTAAAGAGAGGCCTCTAATTCATATTTAAACATCTAAATAAAAGCGACCCGATTTCTAGAGTTGTTTTAGTATCTAGTTGAAGGAGGCTACACATAGCTCTTTCTGGTACCTATCACCAGTGCTTAAAGTTTCAGTGGGGGTTGTTGGTGCTCAGCACTTGGCAATCTGCTTGCCTTTTTCTTTCTTCAGAATCCCCACTATTAAAACAAATTCCTAGACTTTTGAATCCATGTCAGATCCTGACTATCTGAGAGCTAGCTCCCCCATTCCCTGAGGTTTTGGGTACTCCAAATTTGAGGTTCCACATTCTTGCATTTTGGCATGTCAGAGAAACTAAATGTTATTTTAATTGTCCTTCCTTACCCAAAAGTGTCAAGATTTTCACTTCTAGCTTTTTGCTCTGCTGCTAGCATTGTAGAAATGTCACTTGATGGTAAAATACCACCAGTATTCAGAGTAACTTCTAGTCTGCCAATGGAAAGTTACTGTGTAAATTGCCCATCCCTTAACTTTTTATCCCATGTACTCAAGAAATGTTCTAACTGATGTTTCTTCCTCTTGTCTCTATGAATATTCCACAGAAGTCGCCCCAATGACAGTCTAAGTGAAAACAATGTTTATTATGTAAATTAGATATAATCTAAAGAAAATTGAAGGTATGTGATATAGTTAAAGGTCTCAGTGGCTACCTCACAAGATAGGGAAAATCTAGTAACAGTTTTTTTCAGCAAGCACACACTTAAAATGAGAATAATCTATTGCCAGTAGTAAAGATGTGGCAAACCAGCCTATGACTTCATTATAGATATTAAGTTCCATACGCTTTCAAAATTATACCTGTGTAACCTAACTTGACTGTCTGATCCCAGGATGAATTTGTGGGCATGGGGTGGGAAACTTTGTTGTTGTTTTTTTTTACTTGTAACCTGAACAAATTTGTTTGGAGTCAGATCTTTAAAATACCATTTTAGAGTCATTTTTAAGGGTAAGACAGCACACGAATAATTCATTTTAGACTTTGAAATGTATGTAACATTTTATTAAGCATGGATTAAAAATATGCATACTAGGTTGACATAACTTAATTTAGCTTTGATACTTAAAAAGTAATTAATTAGTTGTCAAATCTTTTATGCTAGTACTTTTTATGAACTGAAAACAAAACAAAAAAGAAGCAATTTACTAAGATTAGGAGTGTAATATTTTAAAAACACCAGAAACACATCTTTAGAGCATTGTTGTGAACAGTTATAGGTGTCATACACGATAGATTTTCATATAATGAAGGTCATCCTAAAAAATCTATGATGTCATTCTGTTCATGGACAATCATTTTTTCTAATTATTCAAACTTATTTTTCTCTTAATTGTACAAGCGACAGAAATGTGTAAGGTGGCCACTTTTCAAGATAAGTTAGTGCTTGATCTGAAAAAAACAGTAACACAAACAATTAAAAAAAAAAGTTGGCTACTAGAAATTCATAACCCATACCCATGGCCCAAGAGCTTTCCAATCCCAATTTATTTATTTAACAAACATTGCACATATGCATGTATAAAATAAGGGAAAGAAAAGAAAAAAAAAGCTAATGACTACAAAGAAATCCTTAGTGCAATGCATGCTTAGTTTTATCCTATATACAAGTACAAGATGACAATTACAAGAAGTTTTAAGGAGTAGCATCTGCTTTTTGAATGGATATTATGTAGATACTAATCTAGATATTACAATGAAGAGTACTTTAAAATACGTTTGTGGTGGTGGTAGTACTAATCCATAAAAGATTTCCAGATGTCATCAAATAAGTCCCCTCTGTTCTTCAATCTAAATGTGATCATTACAGAGGAAGCCATGCGAGACGGGCATGTAAACCATTCTGCTTCAGTTGGAACAGCATTGTTTTTGCATTTTTTCAGTCTGACTTTTTGCTGCTATTAGTCCAATTATCAACCAAGTCTCTTTCTTTGCCGCTAGTTCCCCAATGTCCAAAATACCATTTAATATAACCAAAAAAAAATACAGTGGCCAAAATAATGGAATCAAGAATATTGCTGATTCTCCTACAATTTCATCCAGCATCCTCAAAACACGTTAACTAAATTCTCCTCCATCTGCTTATGATATGTCCCACATCAATACAACCATCTTAAGCCTAAATTGAATGTCTTGAAATGACACACAAAATAGGTGCATTATTTTGAAATTTGCATCTGCAGCCTTATATTATAGCCCAACAGTGCCATCCACTGCTTCTCCAAATAATCTTCCAATACATTTCTGCCCAATATGGTTTTAAGAAAGACATTACACTATAACTGAACCCCATTAAAAACTATCACACATACCGGATGTATTTATACACTGATGGGTATAAATATATATTTTAAGAGCGTAGACCCAATCATAGTCTAAAGGTTTTCTAGATGAATTTTTAAACATTTGCTATTCAAGATCTTACTTCTAATAATACTAATTAAATAAAAAATACACAGGGTTTTGCCACAAACCTCTTCCTAGTGATTTCTAACTTCCCAAAACTCTTAAATATATTCTCATTAAATAGATCTGTCATGATGATGAGCCCCTTTGGAATTATAACCTACCATAATATAATACAAGAAATATTCCAAATTATACTGATTTTTTTTTTCTCATTATGAAAGCTCCTTCACTAAGGGGACCTGATTTACAGAAGCCTGGTAAAGTTACTTTACAAGAAATGTAAAGTGTAGAAATCTCCTTTCCTATGTTTGCCTGAGAAATTATTAGCCACTAGAAGCACAGGAATTTTCATAGTCACTTTATAGTTAGTTCTCAGTAACTGCCAGGGATATCTTAAAGCATGGACTCATGGGTTCAGGTGTACCTACAGAATCATGAAACCAAGGAAGTAAAAACAGGCAAACACATATTTTTCTTGCCGCAATGTGGAGGGGAGGTTTGGGAAGGTGGGTTTTGGAGTGTGACTCTGCCCCACATTTACTCCACAGTAGTGACTAGTCCTGTGGGGCTGAGTTTGGCTCCCCACTTCAGGGGCTGTGACTTTGTGGTGAAACCTGAGTAGTGTTTTTACTCTGTTTGCTGTTGGTTCCAATGGAGGATAAAAATTCTCAACCTAGAGGGGGTTCCTATAGAAAAGTGCTTTATGAATGTGTGTATTAGTACGGGAGCTCAACCTTAGCTGGACTGAGCAGGGGGGAAATTAAGAAAGCACCATCTGGGTCTAAAGCAGACCCAAAGATTTTGGTTTTACTAACAGAGAACAAACCCCACCAAATACAGTTAGCATCAGAGCGAACCTACGCAGTCTCATGAATGCATTTCTAACCTGCTGAATAGACAAAACTATACGTTTATGAGCTGCATTCCCTATTCCTTATACCATGTTCTTGATGCATATAACATTTCAGAAAAATGTAGATAAAACAAGTGAGATGCCTACCCCATTCATGCCAGTTAAAGGAGCTGGGGTGATTAAAAAAAAAGGGGGGGACCCTGAAAGCTGTGGATTTGATTGGGGGGGGGGGGGAAATATCCCACTGGCACAGGAAATGAAGACAGCAGCACAATGTCTTCAGAAGACATTCTCACAAGTCCTGGTTTAGAGAGGATGTGCAGGAGGGGGAAGAGTATGTCAATGGTGGGACTGTAGCTCTCACAGCTACCTAGTATCAAGAGGGAATATAAAGATTGATGACTTAAAAATACCTTAGTTCCCCACGACTCCTAGGCTGTCAGTTCTGTGCTTTGCCTCTAAGAGGCACAGCGTGGATGCTCGCCCAATGGTCTTAGTTTACAAGTCCTAATGTCCATTTACATTTGTCCAATAGCATAAAGAAGCCTTAAGCCTACTGTAACAGTCTCTGGGAAATATTTCTTGCATTAGGAGATTTCTGAGCTGACAAAGAGCTAATAGAACAACTCAGCACAGAATGGAGAGATTGAGAATCAGAATTACTCTCTTTATTTTCAACAAATTAAAAAATGGTTTTTGTTTTGTTGCTGTTGTCTCCCATCTCCTGCCCTCAATATTTCTAGTCTGTTACTTCATATCCAGAACCAGTCAAAATTATATCTATATGATGCTAAAATTATTAATCCCTGGAGGACAGACATACACAGGAAATGCCATCTTGCTGTTTGGAACACATATGCCCATGGGGCATTGCATACTTACACAAATAACTTAGTTTCAGGATCTGCACCTTACTTTATGTACCACTTGTATTACAGTATTATATTTGGTTCCCAAAAACCCAGCAGTGTAAAGAGACAAATAAGATGATTATATGTCTTTTAGCAAATTGCTTTGCTCTTAAGTGCTCTTCCACATTTATTGAATTCAGAAGCACCCAGGGATCATCAAAGTTCAGTACTTACTAAAAGGAATATTTCTAAGGAAACATACTACCAATCAGTGTGTTTGGAAAGACACTTTTTAGTAGAGAGCTCTGTCAGCTAACATCTCATGTACATTTCAAAACACATATTTATTTTTATACGATGCACATTACATTAAGACTTGACTTTTTCTACAGCAAGTCTTCTCTATCCCTATTATATACCTAAGGGATTCCCTTACCCACTTATTTGTACAGGGCTCTGAACTTCATTTATAACAATCATTCTTTTCCAGCTGGAGAGCCGTGGTCAACTCTTGAAGAGTTTTTCTTTGGTTTTCCTTTTGCCATCCAAGAGGGACACTCAATCTCTGTCTTCAAACAGCTGAGCTTGTGTGCTGAACAACAGCTCACTTCCAGCCAGCCTGGAAAGTGGTTTTACCAACTCCTGTGAAAGTAATGTGAATAATGTAATTTTTGCAGGCGGTTTGACAATAACATGAAAAAATTGACAAGCTCCAAAGGGGTAGCTGTGTTAGTCTAGTTCAGCAAAACAAACAAGGAGTCCTATGGCACTTTTAAAGACTAACAAATTTTTTTATCTCATGAGTTTTTGTGGGAGAAAAATCCCACTTTGTCAGATGCTTGAAGATGGGGAATTTAGAGAATGGGAGGAAAATAAATGCAGGGAAGGGAGGAAAATAAATGCAGGAAAGTGTAAGTCATAGGATCAGGTCAGACTGTTAGAGCAAATCAAGGCATTTGTTTAGATTCAAACACAGCATATTAGAGGGAGGTTAGGTCAAATCTCCTGTTTGTAATAATTGAATCTTTCTTGTCATTTCTGGAAAGCACAACCAGAGAAAGGGAGAGGCTGACACTTTCTCACAAACAATACCCTGTAGTTTAGGGGAAGGTGCCGTAAATCAAACCCCTAATCCCAACTCTGACTGCTACTGATATTTCTGTGGTAAGATTTTTGTGGTTAACAGCCTTTGTTATGAGCCACGGCTTCGTACTTTGGAAGGTAAGTCTCATTGACTAATTTCACAAGTGACTGTTAAACTGCGACTGTGCGAAAGGTCACACCATCGGGCAGAGCCGTCCATGGCTTTAATACAACTGAGCCAAACCTTGTACATTTGCCACACATCATTTCAAAGAACATGTCAAATTAAGTGCTTCTGTAATTCCTACTAACACTGTGTGACCCATTAGCAGCTACACCACATAGAGAGGTTTATGACTCTGCTGCAGTTTCCGTGCTGAGAGACCTGGGTTAAAATCCTGATTCCAGTGAAGTCAATGGCAAAATTCCTATTGAGTACAGTGAGATAAGGATTTCAGTCATGGTTCTTTAGTTCAAGTGTTTGAGGTTCTTGTCTTTACAGAGGTCATGAGTTCAGTCCCAGACAGGGACGCTGTTATATTTATCTATGCCGTTTGTAGCAAACAGACCACAATCTCCTTCCAGATCCAGGAATAGAAACCAAGAATCCCGATGCCCAGTATTCACCTGTCATTTCATGAAAGGCTCTGTGTGTGCATCACTGTACATGCTGGCCCACACAGAGGATGAGAACAGGATTTCTCCCACAGGTTACTGGCCTGGGCATGGTCCGTACTGTGGATTATCAAAAGGGAGGAGACAAACCCTACCTGAGAGTGCAAATAAAATTTGCATATATATATATAATTTGCATATATATATATATATATATATAATAAAATATATATATATATATATATATATATATATATATAATAAAATTTGCATATATATATATATAATTAGATGCTGGAATAATTGCTGAAATGATTTTATATTGCAAAACCTAGTATTTAGATATGAATCTGTTGTGTTGAGCTAATGTTTGCTTTACTATTCTAATTGTATTTGTTGCATGTAAGAGTAGCTAAGTATGTTTTTGAGACTCAGCAGTGTGTGAGAGAGATTTTGTGTGTCCAAGAGTAGAGACCCTCTTGTGTCAGTTCCAAGTTCAGAAGTGAGTTAGATAATCTTAATCTATCCAGAAAGCAAACTTCATTCCTGAAGATGCAATGTTTTTAATTATCAGATGCCTCTAGGCACTGCTATTGAGCTAGAACAGGGGTTCTAAACCTTTTTCTTTCTGAGGTGCCCCAGAATGCTATCAAAACTCCAGGGCCTGCGGTGGGGGCACCTCAGGGCTCTAGGCTTCAGCTGCAGAGGGAGGAAGAAGGGGAGAGCTTGGAGCTTTACCCTTGCAGGGCTTTTGCCACTGGGGTGGAGGGGTGCCCTCAGACACAAGCATAATTTGACTTTTATTTTGGGGGGCGGCAGGCCCCTTTAGGGCTTAGGTCACCCCTGCATGGCAGGACCTGAGGAGGGAGCCCCACCTCGACTTCCTGACTCACCTTAGCAGGCCACTTAGCCTGTCTGGATTGCGGGTGGAGGAGTTTAACCAAAAATCATAACTCATAGTGTGGGGCTCAGCTCAAAAATGCTAAAAACTGCTCCTGGGCAGGCAGGGATTAGCTAGGGACTTGTGTGTGGGCAGGGAGATAGCTCAGGGTGCAGGAGGGTGGTGTGGGGGAGGGGTATCTAGGAACTGTGTGCAGGAAGGGGGGTAGCTCAGAGTGCAGGCAGGAAGATAGCTAGCAGCTGTGTGCCAAAAGTGGGAGGCTTTCCACTCCCTGCAGTAGCTTTTCCTTGAGGGTTCTGCCGGTCTGGAGCCAGGTGCCCCTGCCTGGCCTGTTCTTCCCGACTGTACAAATAATCAAATGGGGCTGGGAGCTGAGGAGCTGGGGGAATCAACAGAAGATGGGGGAAGACTGTGGCTGCTTGCTCCATGGCACCAGCCAAAGCAGCAGCTGCCTTGCAGTGCTTAGCCCCAGCTTCCACCTTTGCCTTGGCCAGGGGCAGGGTGGAACCTCAGTTGAGGTGGGGGAGAGGGAGAGGAGGATGTTGAGGGACATGTGAAACTAACCCAAGTGGGGCAGCTCTGGGAGCAAAGTCCCCTGCAGTGCTTTCTCCTTGGTCCCCTCATAGGTTTGGGGCTTCTGCCTCATGGGACACTGGGGATTGTGGACCCTCTGACACCAGATTGTGGCCCCAGATGGTTACAGAGCTAGAGCACCTTTCACCTGAAAATCACCAGTTTGAATCCCACCCATAGTCAGGATCAAAAGTTGTTCCCATCTTGTGGATATTTGCTAGTCTCTATATGAGATGAGGTTGGTGAGTTCCTGCTGTCACAAACTCTCTGCCATATTTGTCAGTGTATTATAAATTCTTCAGGTCAGGGACTATCCCTTACTCTGTGCTTTATAATGAGGTCCTGGTCTTGACGGGATCTCATAGTGACATCTACTGCAGTAAAGAGCAAAATTACCATACTACAGGTTTGTGAGAGCTAGCAGCACTGTAAAATTGTCACACTTGCACTGGGGCCACACAAAAATAGTTGAAAAAGTTGAAACTTTAAAAAAATAAGATCATTATGTTGGGGTGATCTCATTTTTTGGAAGGGTTAATGATTCTTGAACTTTGGGGGCTCCTGATACTGGAAAAGTGGGAGACTACAAGACTAAAGCTGAAACCATGTTTCTCACATGGCAGTGCACAGCCCTATCACTAAGTTACCTGTCAGTACCAAGGGTTGACATTTCTAAAGAGGGTGTTTGAAGTTATTTTTATTCATTTTATATCTCCCAAGTTCAGCACCTTCTTCGTCTGTAAGTTTTGTTAGCAGCAAGTCGCATTAACTGCTGCCATTAGTGGACAAACTCCATTACAGGTTGTGTTCCCTTACAACTCGGGTAACTTTGACCTGGTGTCCCTATGTTTGGAAGAGAGAGAAAGATACTGAATGCACATTTTTTTCTGTAGAATATGTGTTGATTTGTTTTAAATATTCCAAACTGAAGCATATCAAGGCAAAATCTAGGCTTAATTGTAGAAGGATTTCATGTCTACCATTTATCTGTAATCTTAAAAGTCCATTCTAGCAAATTCTCTTTCAAAAGCATAGAATGCATTTTTCTATATTCACTTTATTAAGAAGATTATTATATTTATCTCTCACACTTATGTAGTACACATTTAAATTCAGTCACATTTTCTCTTACCTTTTTAAACCGTGTTTCATTAGAAATATTTTGCTATTTATCAATAAGCTCTGTCGTGCTCTTTCTTAAGATATCTTTACTTACATGTGAATATTTTGAATTAGGAAGAAATTTAATTCTTTTTTTGCTGTCAAAATCAAATTGTAAAAACGCATTGCATGGCTTTGAAAATCAGTACACTCTATTAGCAGACCTGTCAATATAAAAAGTGCATTTCATTTCCACCTCTTGCTCTAATAACCTTTTCTATGTTACTCACAGGCAGTTCACATAATCAGTGTGTATTGTCAGCTTACTGGAGTTGGGGAAGCATGAAATGAAAATCGTGTTAATATTGATCCAGTTCTCTTACTTGCAAGTGTCCTTGATGTCCTTTCCATTGAACAATAACTGTTGGTGTTATGAAGTTATTTTATTCTAAGTTATTACTGTAGTTTTATGAAATGTCTGCAAGCATAATTAGGGATATTGTTTCTACTGCTTAAAATTAATTTTCTTATGTACAATATTTAATAATTTGATACAGAATTCTAAGTGATCCCTACAATATCAGAAAAATTTAACGCTATCCATAATTTACCAGAGTAAGTGTACACTAAGTGTAAGACATTATATTAAGACATTATATTAGTTTGTAACTGACATGACTTACGTACAATATGGGTTTATTATTCAGCCATATCATGTGTGAAAGTTCCAGTGCCAAATGATACTCTACATCCAATATTTGGATTGGGTAATCTAGAAAGAAATCTAGGAAGTAGAATAAGGGTCTCAGCTCTGCCCTCAAATATTTGAAAATACATCACAGCATATGCTAGATTGGGCATTTCCGGTTCTATCATAACTCAGCTATGTAGTCAATTTCATTTAATTGAGGCAATGAGGGCTTCATTTTCAGAGGTTCAGAACACTCTCAATGCCAGCTGAAGTTAATGGTAGCTGTGAGTACTTATCACTTCTGAAAATCAGGCCTATAACTTCTCTATACTTCAGTTTATTCATCTGTAAAATAGGATAATAATGCCTACCCTCCTTTTGTAATGTGCTTTAAAATCTGTGGTCAGAAGAGCTATCTAAACATTAAATATTATAAAGACAAGGTGGGTGAGAGAATATCTTTTATTGAACCAATGCCTGTTAGTGAGAGAGCAAAGCTTTTGAGCTTGCACCGAAACCTGAAGAAGAGCTCGGTGAAGCTGTAAAGCTTGTATCTCTCACCAGCAGATGTTGGTCCTGTAAAAGATACCTCACTCACTTTGTTTATCATGTAACTTGGGAACAGCATGGCTATAACAACACTGCAAACAAATGTTATGACTTTCCTTATGATTATTTTTTATTGTAAAAACGATCTACTACATCTGAGTGCACAAATCACTGATCTTTACCTAGGGCAAGTCTGTGATTTCACTTCCCAACAGTAACAATTACAATGATAATATGTACTTATTAACGTAAAAGGCTTTGAGTTTTACAGAAAAAAGTAGTATAGGAGAATAAAGCATTAATTTACAAACTACACAGTGATAAAGAATATAGTATGTTGCTATTAGAGGACCAGAGCAAAACATAGGCTCTTAGCTATAAAAAAGCAGGACAAAACTGTTTTAGTGAAACCTTCTGGTTATATCAGTAGTTGGTATCCTAAAACTGTTTTTTTAACTTTTTGATTGTTTTTAAGTTTATCTTTTTCTTGAGAATTCAGTATCTAGTATATGTATATAATAATTTTTCATATCTGGATAATTTTTAGTCCCTAATTTCTCCAGAGAGTTGTCATCATTAAATGTAATATTTAAGTTCCTGTGGGAATATTTAACTTCAGTCTATTAAGATTCAGCATTCCCTTGAGAAAAATTGCCATTATGGTTTTCCCAGGAAATAATTCTATGTCAGCCCGTGCTACTCAGCCCTAGTCTACAATTACCGCCATTTTCGGTGGTAGTTAATGGAAGATACGCAAGGTCCGTAAAATCCTGCCTACACACTTCAGTAAGCCGACCGGAAATGGCATCCAGTCAGCCTACTGTAACTGCGGTTATAAAGCTGGTGTTCCAGCTCTGGTTCCATTATCGATTGAGTATGTCTACACAGACGCCTCAATTGAAAACTAAAGATCATGCTGACGGTGGCAACTTTGCTGCCATCAGTATAGACTTGCCCTAAGTTTCAGAAACACATTATGATAACATTATCACTCTAATGGGCAAATTCTAACTCTCTCTGCAGGTCTAGAGGATCCTATGATATCATGACGTGATGATCTGCTGCAGAAATAGAGGGGGGCAAATTTTGTGAACATGCACAAGAGTGCACATCGCACCCTTTGCCTGCAGTCAGCTCAGCTGCCTAACGGCTCCATGCATATGAATGCACAGCAGAGTTTAGTGGAATATGGGAGATAGTGACCATGCAGATTCACCAATCCTACAGGTCTTCGCAAAGGGGAGCATATAATCTACTAAGTAGCTATGCTCCACAGCCTGGACGCCACAGTGTTCCCCAATGCCCAGCTAAGTTCTTTGATATGATTCTTTGGGACAGGATTCTGAATTATGTAAGAAGTAAATCAGGAAGAAGATTCACTCATGCATTGACATGCTGAATCTTCTGTTGTAGTATGTTCAAGTATCTTGCAGACCATGGCTTAACATAAAAATTCTTGATAAAATTTTAATTCTATCTACATTTGAAATAATCTTATATTTTACCTACCCAAGATTGTCAAAATTAGAGTTCTCACCATCAAATGAAGAACATTCTTAAAGAAAAAACATACCTCTTTCAAATTTAGGAGATTTGTTGTATTTTACTCATGATATCTTTTCATGGTTCATGTCATCACCGTATGATATAATCTCTTGAGAGGAACTAATTCTTCAGTTTTCTTTTTTTAACTGGAAAATAAAAACCATTTTAGAGAATTAAAATGCACCAACAAAAAGCAGTGTTTTACAAAGCATTGCATGTCAATACACTTTAAGGAGGAAAACCAACTTTTTTAGAAAGTTTCCCAAGGGAGCTGAACTTCACAAAAACTTTTGTTTACCTTCTATAAAAGAGAATTTTTTAATTGAATGCAGCATTTTGCTGTAAAGTGGACAGACTACTTCTGTCAAAATGCTCTTTAGAACCCACATAAAGCTGTAAAAGACAATATATGAAAAAACATTCTTAAATAAAAGAAGAGCACCATCCCATGAAGCTGATTTCCAGATGTTTGGAAACATTAGAATTTCCTGTCAGTTCATTTAGGTAACATTAAAATGGGGTTAACTTTCCATTCTGCCAACCCGCTTCAAAGATGAAAGAAAGCTCTCTGCATAAATTGCCTTATCTATAATTCACTGAAGTAAACTGTGGAATCAGCTAATCTCCTTTTGTAGTATTGGAAATACCAAGCAAACTTTTCTTAAAATTAATAATTTTCATCTTTATATTTAAATTAAAATCTGTCATGTTTTAAAATACTGTGCTTTAATAAGTATTAAATTGTAGATGATATATATTAGTTTAAAACTCAATTTCTGAGTTAAGAATTTTTTTCTTTTTCACTTACCCTGAACATCAAAGTACTCCTTGTAACAAACCACAAATTATGTTCACAATAAGTGTTTAAATCTTATTCATTTTTTGAAACTCAGCAGATTAACTTCATATGTACTATCTGCTGTGACCTGAAGAATCCAAATGGGAATTTACTAGTTTAATTGAAAATTGGGAGGGAAAATACAGATGTTACACCAATAAAAATCTTTACACCAAAAAAAAAATAGATGGTTTACAAAAAAAAAGGTTGAATTTTTACATTTCATTGTTTAAATGAAATGTTTATAGAGGCTGTATCTATAGTATGACATTCATGCCTTCCCATTTACTACAATATTTTAAAGGTTTATTTTGAGAGGTTTTCCAAGTTGCTGATTCCCCATTCCGAAAGAAAGAAAGAAAGAAAGAAAGAAAGAAAGAAAGAAAGAAAGAACATAGCACAAATGGAGTGTATAGTTTTACAGTTTTTCAGAAATATAAAGTATGTGTATTTTCATGAGTGGAGTGATTACATATTCTTGAACTTTTTAAAAGAACAGTCTTTCTGCTTGATATTTGTACAGTGCAACTCCTATAGGAAGCCACCTTTTGTTATTTTAACAATGTGAATTTTATGTATTTATGAACACTGCTCAAAATGGTAATTGGTACGATATAAAATGGATTTTCTGTTAAATAATAGCTGTGTGGAAAAACTGATCTTTTATTTATTTTTTAAAGTGGTGTGATTCTTGTGACATCCCCTATAAGTTACAAACATGAAACTTCAGTAACTGTGTGTAAGGATTTCAATGTAAGGATTTAGGCCAAAATCTTAAAATTTGGGAGCTTAGAAGTAGTGCCTGAGGGTCAGTTCAGCACAGAAGTTAAGCACATGCTTAACTTGAAATACTCTAGTAATTCCATCTTTATTTAACAGAATAGTTGGGCACATAAAGCCAGTGAAATTTAATCGTATTCTTAAAGACATGCCTCAATGTTTTTCTAAATAGGGATGGGATTGTTCAAGTACTCAAAGTTAAATATAAGATTAAATGCCGTGCTGAATCCAGAATCCTGTGGCTGGAGTTATCAAAAGAGCTTAAGGGCTTGTCTACAAGGTGAGTTACTGCACAGCAAGCCATTGTTGGCGTCTGCAGCAAAATAACTTGCTGTGCAATAATATCCATTGTGGCACTCCGAAACTTTCACTACCTGGTAGCAGTGTCCAGGGGGTGTTACTATATGGCAAGCTGCTATGTCATACATTCACACCATGGCTTGCCGTGCACTAAATTGTAGATCTGGCCTGAGAATGTACATCATCCACCTCTCACTAAAACTTCACTGAAAGTTGAGTACTTCATTTCCTTTGGCATCATTGAAAACTTCAATGTAAATTGATATTTAGCACCTTAATTAGCCCTCTTGTTCCCCAAGGTTTTCAGCACCCAAAGCTTTTGTCAACTTGCATTCTAGGCATTCACCTTTTAAAAATTTTTGCTATATTTTAAAAAACATTGTTTGATTTACTGATTTTTGCATTGTTCCAAAGGGATAGCCATGTTAGTCTAGGTCAGCAAAACAAACAAGGAGTCCTGTGGCACTTTTAAAGACTAACACATTCATTTATCACATGAGCTTTCGGGGGAGAAAATCCCACTTTTTCAGCTGCTTTGAAGATGGGGAACTTACAGAAATTAAATGCAGGGAAGTGTATGACACAGGGTCAGGTCAGGCTATAACAGCAAATCAAAATAGATGTTGGGATTCTAGCTCTGGGGAAGAGCATATAGAGGAAGGTGAGGTCAAATCACCTGTTGTAATGAGGAAAAAAATCCATAGTCCCTATTTAACCCTAAGGCAATGGAGTTGAATTTACATATAAATTCCAATTCTGCAGTTTCTCTTTGAAGCTGAGATACGTTATTCATTTGTCTGAGCATGGCTTTAGCAGGTCATCAATGGAGTGAGCAGGGAGATTGACGTATCCCCCATTGGTTTTTGAATGTTGTGATTTCTGATGTCAGATTTGTGTCCATTTATTCTTTGGCATAGAGACTGTACTGTTTATTCAATATATAAGGCAGGGGGGCATTTCCAGCATATGATGGCATAAATCACACTGATGGATGATTTTTGCATCCTCTATTTTACAGTGGAACCTTGTTAAAAAAATAACTGTAATAGAAAGTCTCCACATTCTAACTACCTCATCATTCAATAATCTTTGTCTCCCTGGAACCGTCTTATAAAGAAGGAATACTATAAATAGTTTCTTTACATAGAAATTTTTTTGTGGCTTGAAAAAGGTTATGATAAATAAAGATATTGAGATTTCTTACTAAAATGCTGGAGGTATAATATATAAGATATTCATTTATTCCTCAGTCTTTTCTTTTTTTTTTTTATTGCCAACAGTACCAAACACAGTTTCATGCCAAGTAATTTTTTATTCAGTTTGTTGTCTGGTTTTAGAGACAAGCTGTTTTCCTTCTTACTTTTATTTTGAGAAGTTCTCTTATTTTTAAGGCCTTTTGAAGTCATCCCTGGAATATAAAAATAGAACATCTGTGACAGATCTGTTTAAAACATATTTCACATTTCAGGATCCAAGGAGATCTGGTGGTCTGTGGTATTCGCTTGTTAATTTCTTGATGAATGGATAGAAAGGCCAAGAAGTGCTCTCAAGACAGCAAGTCTTCTGAAGATAGATGATCTCAAATAAATTCTATTCCCAATCAGTTTTTGATTTGTTAGGTGTTAAACCATTTCTTTGTAAGGACAGTGTTTACAAGCCTTGTAATGAGACAGCCCTCTGAGACCTTACCTCTTCTTGCTATAATTTTGATAAATGGAACTCTAATTCATAAAGGATATAGTGATTGAAGGGCAACTTTGGGTCTCATACACTTTCATTTAGATAAATGTTTGGTACAGTAGAGCAAAACTAAGGTGCACTCAACAAAGTGATAAATTTAAAGAACAGCCAAACCAAAGCAGTTTCTATCAAACGAAAGCAGCACAGTTTGCTATATTTCTTTTAGATAAATGTATGTTTAATATAGTAAAACAAAATTGATTTTAGAAAGATTTATCTAAATTGCTGAGACCCAAATTTGCCAAACTAACTTAGTGCCTTCTGCCGCTCTGCATTTCTCATGTTGATGTATTGCAGTGTTTCAGTAACAAGATAACTGTTGACAGTGTGAAAGGACAGTTAGAATAGGCTGGATTTCAGCCTCCACTTCGGAGATTTGCCTTCAAATTTTCATGGTACCATCAGTACACTTTTGCTGATTTATGAGAAGAAAAGTACATGGATAAATAAATAATTTTGATGAATTGGAATTAGTCTGTAGTTCTACCCAATTGTTACTTCTGGAGAGTTTCAGTTCTTGTGAAGGTGGGAAGCTTTTATATCTTAGACTAGAGCCAGGAGGAGCTTGAGAACAGTCTATGCACACTTTTCCTGCCATGCTGTCAGTTCATTTCTGTTGTGGTCTATCTACAGCACTATCACTATTCCAAAACCAGAGTGTTTCAAAGCAGAGACTACTTGTGGCAAGTGATGCTAAACTATGTATCTTAGGATAAGGTTAAAAGTACACAACGTTCTAATTTAGTTCTTAAACACTCAGCTCATTTGAGCACTGAACTAGATTGAAAGGCTGCTCTACTACATTCCTTCTTCTTTTCAAACTCTGTCTCTAGTCACTTTTGTCGAGTTTTATTTTTAAAATTGTAGTACTTGCCTGGATAATTGAAGGCTTTCACCTCTTGGTCATTGGTTCAAATTTAAACCTGGTCAGCAGTAATGGTAAGTTGTTGCCATCTGGTAGATGTTAAGTGGTCTATGAACAATGAGTTGATGGTCTTGCAACAGTTACTCAGGCCACATCATAAAAACTATCACTTCAGTTGATGCTAATTGGGACCCTTTTGTGCAATCCCAGCAGAAATGGCAACAATTGAAAGAACATGAAAACTAGAAATACTGCCCTCTAATTTAGGGTGAGGCAACATGCTCCTGCTGCCTGTGCTGTACCTGTTCTGTGGATGAATGAAGGACTTCACTCTTCAAGGTTTTCACCTTGCATCTACTTTTTAAAAAATAACTGTAATTATTGGGTGAAATCCTGATCCCACTAAAGTCAGTGGGAGTTCTGCCATGAGTGCAAAGATCCAGACACAAACAAACATCTAAATTATACTACATCTGGAGAAAATTAGAGTTGGTTCTTAAGTCTGCCAGCCAAAAGGAAATGCTGAGTTTCAGGTTATGATATACAGTACATTAATGTTATCACTCTACATAAGATGGCATAATCCTATGGTAGAAAACCACAATGAAGAGGTTCCATTTTACAGAGCTAAACACTCATGAGAAAGCTAGTAACTCCTGTGTATCCATCAATACCAGTAGGTGCATTATTAAGATTATCTAGGAGTCCAAGTGGAGATGTTATAAAGATGGATGTATATATGATATACAACCTTTTTATTAATTTTTCTATAAAAAGTGGGGGATGGTAACAGAAAGCATAGTGGTATAGGGAACTGCTGTGAGTCTGCTATATCTGAAAAAATACAGACCTATTATTTGTCTCAAACTGTGAAAGAATGGTTTTCTTGGCCTCACAATGTTATGTAAAGGTACCAGAGTACAGCTTGCTTTGTCTGGACTAGCCACCTCCAGATCTTTCAGATAAATTTTATTAATATCTCTGTACTTCTTTTGGGGAGAGTTAATCACATTTGTAATTCTATCATTTAAACAGAGTTATTATTAGTGTTTTATATGGTACTCAAAAGCATCTTTAGGTGCCTCTCAAAAAAGTGTAAGTGCATCCTTCTTATTGCTTACTCTTCCATCCTGTTCTCCTTTGTTGGTAACTTAGTGAAATAATTACAGATAAACCAGAAGAAATCCTTAAAGTTCCAAATGCCTAACAGCATCTCTTCACTCAGAGCAAATTGGTCAAGATTGTATCTGGAAGGTCACTAGGAAGTAGGACTCCAGAAATGAAAGAACATCTCCGTCTGTATTCTCTCCCTCCCACTGGGAGCTGAAGGAGAAATATAGAAGACAAACCAAACATGAATTATCAAAAAGAAATGAAGACTGTTTAAGGAGCAAAACTTGTTTCAAAGGCAGTTTATTCAGAAAGACAGACTGCAAATGCACATTCTATAATCACTGCTAAAAGTTTCATACAATTTTATCACTTTCAAATGTTCTACCTTTTAAAATAAATAATATTTTAAACAATTTTCTTTACTTTTTAATGTACAGAGCTTTGTGGTGGTAAAATAGTTGACCTGTTGGTATTTTATACAAAAATAAACACTCAGCTAAGTTCACGATATTTTTTATCTGCATTTAGGCACTGAAGAAGATGTAATAAAGTCAAAGAAAACTTTCCGAAGTCAGGCTGTGGTGAATCAGAATGCAGAAACAGAGCTCATGCTGGAAGGGGATGATGATGCTGTTAGTCTGCTCCAAGAGAAAGAGATTGACAACCTCGCAGGTAATTTTTTTTTTTCATTACTAACATAGTGTTAACAAAGAGATGTTGCAAAAATTTCATTTTTAACCTCTGTAACCAGTGTTGACGGTTATTTAATGGATTTTTAATAGTGTCCACAGTTACAATGAGAACAGATTCCGTATATTCTGGCTTCAATAGATATTCTATTATTGTGATCTGAGGTAACTGATTAAGATACAAGTCCTTCAACAATGGTCTTCTCTTAGCCCAGTGTGGGTTAAGCAAAGTCTTGGGCATTTCACTGTTCCTACTGCACCTTGCTGAACTGCTTAAAAGATTGCAGTAGAAGACCAGGACAGTTGAAATAGGGAGAAAAAATATTCCCAGAGCTCACTCTTTTGAATCAGGAGTTTGAGTGTATTTCCACTTCCCAGTTTTTACAGCCACTTCTCTCACTGGGCGAAGGAAGGTTGTTGAGGGCTCTCTATTCCTGCACTCTCTGCAGCAGGCTCCTGTCAGTGAAGCCAGAGGGATTAGGGCAGCACATGCTGTTTGCCAGTGACATGATGGTGAAAGGGAGGCTGCAGGCAGGGAATGAAAAGGAGTGAAACTGCAACTGAAGAATGAATGTTGTAGGTTAGAATGCAAGTTGGAAGTGATTTGAATTCTTTGTGTCGACACATTCCGTTGGGATGGTGGTGTGAGATCAGGTATTAAATTTTCTCCTCAAATTGTGTTCCGGTGAGTTCCAACAAGTTGTGCATTAAAGAGCCATATTACTT
Source organism: Pelusios castaneus (assembly GCA_007922175.1). Taxonomy (NCBI): domain Eukaryota; kingdom Metazoa; phylum Chordata; order Testudines; family Pelomedusidae; genus Pelusios; species Pelusios castaneus. The sequence continues at coordinate 4,415,633 of ML685874.1, read as the reverse complement.
ATTGTGGAAGAAAGATGGCACTCTAAGTATTAATTCGTTCTCCAGTGTGTTGTCTCATGTGGAACGAAAATATGAGAAATGTGTCTGAAATGAGGTATGGTTATTAAAGGTTTAATTTTATTATGGAAGATATATTTGTTAATTTGCATTGTGACTGGGGAAATGGGGATTTTGTGATATATTAGAGGAAAGACTTGAAACATCCCTGAGTTTGAGATTCCGTTCTTCTTACTTCAGTACTTTCTTCTGATGTTAAGGCAGTGGAAACTTGAGATCAGAAATTATATTGTACATGAATGACAAAAAATAATGAATGAAGTTAGTCTAGTGGTTTGAAATTAAATTATTTTTTAAAAAGTTCATGTTGGAACCAACTAATATATAATATAGTCATTACCAGTCAGTGTGGGAGCTCAATATTTCTCTCTTTAGAAATGTGCATTCATGTGCCCATTGCTGAACACTTTGCTGCCCTATGTTGGTAAAATAATAAGTCGAGACAACTAAAGTGATAGTTTAATATAGATCCCTTTGGTACATTTCATTTAATAGCAGAGAATGCATGGAAGCATCTCCGTCAAGCTCCACCCTGTTAATTTTGACATACACCCCAAATAAATACTTATGCAACATTGCAATGGTTTAAAGGCTACAGTACACAACTATATTGAAATGTTGATTGAACTTGCATAGTAATCTAATAAAGCTGTTGTGCATCTTAAAAAACCCCAATAGTCCCTCTGCAAACTGTAGGCTCTTGCACATACTTGTTACTGTCCTACTAGTCAAAACACTGAGATGTAATATACGCCCCATGACACTTCAGTAGAGGAGTCCTATGTTTGTGTTCTTAGAGATGTAGAGGAGCATGACCCTCCACCCTAAGATTCAGACCATTATTGATTTAGCCCTTTTGCTATATAATTTGGATATGGATTATGGATATTGGCAAAAATTATCATCTTAAATACTGTCAAGAAATCTGCCTTAGGAATTTCAGTAATTTTCCTGAATGCTTGCAAGGCATTTCCAAAAGCAAATCTGAATGTTACAAACACATGTCAGTGCCGTCTTCTAATAGGCGGATCCAATCATATTAGTAGAGCTTTTGTCTGTAATATAATATCTTGTAGTATCTCAGCTGCACCATTAAGGGACTTCAAAGTATTACTACTGCCTAGTTTCTCTCCTTTCTGCAGTTTTCACTCCTAATAGGATAAATGCTGCTGTACCAGAGAATATTGGAGAAGCTTTCTGAGCACATTAAACTAGTGGTAAAGAATGTGGCAGAAGTATATGCATTTGCACACCACCACCAACAAAAATCTCCCAACATTTCATTTTTGCCCTCATACTAACCCTAATCCTTGAAATTCAGCCATAATAGAGGAGGGGGGGACAGCAGAAGAGAGAAAACAAATGCAGGAGTTATCTGTCCCAAAACGTCTCCCTGGTGCTGTATCAGCTCCACCAATCCCTGCAATTATTTTCTGCTTAATTTTGCGTGAGATAACTGTTTTCCAAAGATCCTCATGCTCACAGAGTGATTCTAAAACACAAGTCCTAGCAGCCTGTGTAAGAAAAATTAGAACCCACAAGCTTGTCAAGAGCAGGATACACTGAAACAAGACCGGTCGTTCTTTCTATAACTGGAAAAAACAGAAGTGTGACTCACTTCTGAAGAATGATTATGTAAAAATTCACCTTTTCTACACCTGTCACCTACATGTACCTGGAGCCACATTTGCTGGCTTTAGTGACATAGGGTATGTCTGCAGTTCAAAACACTTGAGGCTGGCCCAGGTTGGCTGATTTGGTCTTGCAGGGTTCCAGCTATGGGGCTATAAATACATGCGTGCGCTGGAGCCTGAGATATGAAACACTGTGAGGGGGAAGCCCAGCCTGAATATTTACATTCCAGGGCAACTACAAGTGTTTTATTGCAGACTAGATATACCCTAAAGTAAGTTTTATTCCCTTTATTTCCTGCTAGCACAGCAAACACAGTTAAGAGTGAGGTAGATTCTTTCTCTTTGCATGTTAATAATAAAACTGATTTTCTGATGGAAATTACAGTTTCTGCCAAATCTTAACATTCTGGTTTGACCCAAATCAGAATATTTCATATTTTGAACAACTTCAAATGTTTTGTTTCAAATTAGTTAAACAAAATGTTAAACTACATTTCCCTGTCAGTGCCTTGCTTTATGGAAGTTGTGCTTTGGGTCCCCATTCTTTCCTATGGACTGTGCTCCCCAGAGAACTCTTCCATAATGCAATTCTGATTTTCCTCTGATTAAGCTGCATGGTGCATCATGGAACTCATGACTCTGGATGTATTATGAGATGTAGAATCCAGCTAAGCCTCTGGGTCCATAGGGGACAATTAGAGGATTGTTCCAAAAGAAATCTGATGGGGTTCAACAAGGACAAGTGAAGATTCCTGCACATAAGATGAAAGAATCCCATTGCTATGGACTGGGGACTGACTGGCTAGGCAGAAAAAGGACCTGGGGATTACAGTGGCCAGGAAGCTGGATATGAGTCAACTGTGTGCCCTTATTGCCAAGAAGACTAACAACATATTGGGCTGCATTAGTGGGAGCATTGTCAGCAGATCGAGGGAGGTGATTATTCTCTCTCTAGTCAGCAGTAGTGAGGCATCATTTGGAGTATTGTGTCTAGTTTCGGGGGGCCCCCCACTACAGAAAGAATGTGGATGAATTGGAACGAGTCCAGCAGAGGGCAACGAAAATTATTAGGGGGCTGGAGCACACAAGTCAGGAGGAGAGCTAGTCTTGCTTAGTCTGCAGAAGAAAAGAATGAGGGGGAATTTGAGAGCAACCTTTAATTACCTGAAAGAGGGTTCCTGGGAGGATGGAGCTAGGCTGTTCTAAGTGATAGTAGATAACAGAACTAGAAGCAATGGTCTCAAATTGTAGTGACGAAGGTCTAGGTTGGCTATTAGGAAAATTCTTTTTCACTAGGAAGGTAGTGAAGTACGGGAATGGGTACCTAGGGAGGTTTTTAAGGTGTGGCTTTATAAAGCCCTGGCTGGGATGATTTAGTTGAGGTTGGTCCTGCTTGGAGTAGCAGTTTCGGCTAGACGATATCCTGAGGGCTCTTCCAATCCTAATATTTTATGATTCTATGATGATAATGGATTTTCAGAAGGTGTCACTAAGGACAGGATTGGAATCTTGAACCTTTTGAAATGGTGGTGAAGTGAGATGTAAAGAACCCAGCTTGACTTTCAGATCCCATGTTCAGTTTGCAGGGTTTGCCACTGAAAATAACATTTTTATTTGTAAACTGAACACATCTGATTTGGAAGTCTTTGAAACACAGTAAATATAGTACTTCACAATGCCATTTACTTCTACTTTTCAGAGAAGATGCACATTAGCCCTGCTTATATTCAAAGACCTACTGCTTTAACTTGAAGTAAGTTTTTAAAAATGAGTTATTTAAATAGGTCCATAATCCCACATGGACACTCTGAATTCAATTTAAACCTAGCTTATATTGATTTAGCTTGACTCACTAAAGAATCAAGTTAAACTAAATCAATATAAACCAAGTAAAAATTGAATTAAGAGTGCCCACACAGTGTTTTGGACACATTTAACTTAATCAGTTTTAAAAAAACACATTTTATTAAAAGAGTGCAACTATGAATAGAGAGAGAGAGAGCTTAGTTATTAAAAAACTTTACACTCAGAAAACATATATATTTTAATACCTTGTTTTAAAAAGTTAGTATAAAACTGAAAAACGCTAAGAAAAATTAAAAAACTATAAACCCACTCTTGCAAACACTCAAATGAATGATCCTTAAATATCTTTAATTCCAGAGGCTTTCCTTCATAGCTTTTCATCAACAGTACTGCACAAATCAGTGTTGAATGTCCTTTTATAAATTACATACAACATGCAGGATTTTTTTTTAATAATTGCATTCTGGATCTTTTTAGTTATTGGGTAATCCTAGTATTCTATATATCACAGTGAGGATAATTTAGAATAGATCTTACTCAGAATATTTGTTCTCTGTTTTCATTAATACCAATGATGTAGTAGTGTTTCATTGGTCAATTAGAATTGCTTCTCTTTTTTGTGATGGATTGAAAAAAAGATTGTTTAGTCTCAATATGTTCAGTTGCAGCAGTATTTTAACAGGATTATGTGTAGCCAACAGGAATATCTAGCCAATTATCAATATTTTATTTTTAATGTCTTAGTATTTACATATTAAATACCTTACCATTTTCTTTTTTAATTTTAGCTCCTTTTCTTCCCAGGCTGTTCACTTCAAGAGGCAAGTCACGTGTTTGTGAGAACTAATGACTAAGATAGCCCAGTCTGTTATAGCCAGTTCCTAATAATAAATTGTGAATCAATGGTATTGCAATCAAATCAGTTTTAGTTAAACAAAAATCCCTAATTCTTCTCTCTCCTTAGAAATTTTTTTCTTTTTCAATGTCTAATATTATGATTTTTAGGAGCCTAAAAATGGCAATTATACTAATAATTTGTTCTACTAAGTAAATTATATTTTTCATAATGAAAAATATATTATAGTATTTCCTGATCAATATATACTTACAATGTGGAATATGTATTAACTGATAATTAGTATTGTCTTTACAACTATTTTTTTAACAATTGGCAAAAAGCTAACCTAGAAACTGGAGAATAGATTAAAATAAATTGCAAATCAATTTGATTACATGAATTTTAAGTTTTAGGAATACATTCTGACCTTTGCTACATGTTTGCAGCTCACATTAACTACAGACAGAGAGCTGTGTGCACACCTCTGAGGGCAGAATTTGGCCTTGGTGAACCTTTAGAAAGATTCTGTGTTCCACAGGGTCATCTGGTCTAACTCGCTGCCAAGCTTCAGGATCTCTTATGTCTGAACTATTCAAGACAGATGGCTTCCAGCCTCCTTTGGAAAACCTCCAGTGAATGAGCTTCCATAACCTCCCTAGCTGGCTCTAGTGTCCTACTGTTCTTACAGTTAGGAATTTTTCCTAAGATTTAATCTAAATCTGCTATGTTGTAGTTTGAACCCACCCCCTCTTGTCCTGCCCTCTGTAATAAAAGAGAACAACTTTTCTCCATCTTTTTAGGCAGCCTTTCAAGTATTGGAAGACCACTATTATATCCACCCCCTCAACCTCCCTATCACCTCTTTTCCAAACTAAATATACCCACTTCTTTTAGCCTTTGCTCATATGGCTTGCATTCCATCCTTTGATCATCTTTGTCACTGGCCTTTGGATCCTTTCCAGTTTCTCTACATCTTTTCAGTACAGTGGTGACTAAATTTGGACACAGTACCCCAACTGAGACCTAAATCATACCAAGTAGAGCAGTGCTATCATCTTGTATAACTTGCATGCTATGCCTCTGGTAAGCAAATGCAATTTTAAGCTGCATATTTTTTTTTGAAACAGCATCACATTAAAAGTGCCACAAGACTCCTTGTTTGTTTTTAGCATCATGTTACCAACTCATGGTGAAATCATGATTCCCCCCCCCCCCAACTCCCAGATCCTTCTCAGTAATGCTGCTATTAATCTAGTTTTTCCCCCATTCTGTATATATTTGTACATTTTTTTCTTCTGAGTGTAGCACCTTACATATTCTTTGTTGAATTTCATTTTGTTGTCTATAGCACAGTTGTCCAGTTTATCAAGATCCTTCTGAATTTTAGTGCTAGTCTTTAAAATGTTAGCAACACCTCTAGCTTTGTGTGGTCTACAAACTCGACCTTTGTACTTAAATCCACGTAATTAATAAAGATATTAAGCAACACTAGACCCAGAACAGATCCTCATGGAACCCCACTTGAAACCTCCCTCCGAGTTGACATCATTGCATTACACTTCATTTGTAGTGGTTTAACCAATTATGTATCCGCTTCATGGTAGTTCTGCCAAGCCCACATTTTTCTAGCTTTCTTATCAGAATGTCATGTGGGACAGTGTCAGAAGCCTTGTTAAAGTCCATGCATCTTATGTTCAACACATTCCCCCCATCCACCAAACCACTTGCCCTGTCAAAGAAAGAAATCAAGCTGGTTTGGCATGGTTTGTTCTCGGTAAATTCATGCTGGCCACTAGTAATTACACCTTCATACTCCAGGTATTCCTAACTTGAATGTATTATACATTGCTCTCACAATTTCTCAGGTGTCAGTCAGGTTGACTGGTGTTTTTCTTCAGTTCCTCCTTTTCCCCCTTTTTAACTATGGGCACTATGTTAGCTTTTCTACAGTCGTCCTGGACTTCTCCTGCCATCTGTGAGTTTGTAAATATTATTGCCCATGAGTCTGAGATTTCTTCAGCTAATCTCTTCAGTACTCTCAGATAAATAGCATCCAGCCCCACTGATTGGAATTCAGTCAAACAGATCAGACGATCTCTTGATGTGTTCTTTACTTACCTCCATTTGCATCCGTTTCCCTTTATTGTGTATGGTAACTTTGCTAGTCATCCAGTCACCTAATTTTTTTGTGAGAACACTGAAGCAAAGTAGGCATTCAGCAGCTCTATCTTCCTATCATCCTCTGTTACCAGCTCAACCTCCTTCATTGAGCAACAGACCCCATCACCCTAGATCTTTCTTTTTTACAAGACATATTTGAAGAACCTCCTTCTTGTTGTTTCTAACATTTATTGCCAATTGTAACTAATTCTCTGCCTTGGCTTTCTTGATTTTGTCCCTACACACTTGTACTGTTCTCCTGTATACTTCTGTGGTGATGTGCCCCTTTTTCCATTTCCAGAGTATATCACTGTTGGTTTTTAGATAGCTAAATAGCTCCTTTTGCAGCCACATTGGCCTCCTGTGGCTCTTCTCATCATTCCTCTGCATCAGAGTAACTGAATGGTCAGCCTCTAGCATTACATGTTTTAAGAGCTGACCACCCACTCTGACTCCTTTTCTTCCTAATTGTGCTTTCCATCAACATTGACTACTATTTCTGAAAGACAACAGAGTCTTGTGGCACTTTTAAAGACTAACAGATTTATTAATCGCATGAGCTTTCGTGGGAGAAAATCCCACTTCGTCAGCGTCTGACGAAGTGGGATTTTCTCCCA
>ML685874.1:4372665-4408121 GCA_007922175.1 Pelusios castaneus | reverse complement strand
GTTAGTCTTTAAAAGTGCCACAAGACTCTGTTGTCTTTCTACAATAGACTAACACGGCTACCCCTTTGGAATTTGACTACTATTTCTGAGTCAATAGAAATCTGCCTTTCAATAGGTTGCGTGATTCACCAATGGACGTCTGTGACAGAGCCAGGAACTGAATCCAGAGAATCTGATTCAGTGCTTTAACTATAAAACTATCCTGCCTGCTTGGAGAGCCATCTTGGGCCAAAGGAAAATCCCAGACTGTCTATACACATGCTGTAGTGGCAGTAAAGCTTGAGTCGGAGGGTGAAGGGAGGAACAAGCCAGCATCAGCACACAGCAACATTTAGGACCTAGAACTTGAGAGTTGAGATGCCACCAATAAACAGCACTACTATCTGCTGTGGAGGCAGCAATCTTCAATCCTGTTTAGCATCAGGACTGGGTGAAGTGCAGCAATCTGTCTAGAAATCAGTATACACCAGCTGTTTCAGCTTCACGGAGCTTGGACTTAAAAGGCTGTTTAATTGCAGTGTAAACTTTTGGGCTCAGGCTGGAGCCTGGGCTCTAAGATCCTGCAAAGTGGCAGGGTCCCAGATTTTAGGCCGCTGCCTGAGCGTGGAAGCTTGTGCTGCAGTGAAACAGCACCACAAGACGAGCCCCAGCAGCCTCTCAGTTGGCATGGGATAGCTTTGGTGCTGTTTGCTGTGTAGACATATCTGTAGTGGCGTGCTGGATGCACTGACTTCCTAACCTGGGCTACGATAAATAAGTTGGGTCATGGGAATTGGACAGTTTATAATGTTATTGAGATACAGGACCTCTCATTTCCAGATCATCTGTTCAAATCCAGGCAAGACTGATAAAACAATGTTTACCAGTATCTGTTTCATAGCTTATGCAAAATTACTTGTTTCTTGTTTCAGTTGCAGTCACAAAAATCATTACAGTTTTGAGCAATGTCTAATAAAAATTGTGTTTTAATGTTTTTGTTGAGAAAAATTGGAACAGTCCCAAAAGTTTCAGTATGTTAAAACTATATAACATTATCTAAAATAAGTAAATCATTTAGTCCTGAAGAGAGATTTTCAATTAGAATTATAACAAAAACTTGATTTTAGGAGCCTCACATAGGGCTAAATTCAGTTGTTAAAACTAGCTTGCCTCTACACCAGTGATAAATTGCGAGATTACAAAGCCTCATTAAAAAAATAAATATTTAGGTGGTAGAGAAGCTGAATAGGATTTTTACTGAAGCTCTCTTTTATATAGCTGTAAACTGAATTTTGGCAGGGAAATGCATTTTAAAATGTATTCAAAATCAGTAACATCTCTTGTGCACAAAATGGGCAACTGAATTTTCTTTACTAGGACTCAATGGGTGCGTCTACACTTACAAATTAAGTCAACAAGCTTGTTTAAGTCGACTTAATTTAATCTGCGTCTACACTACAATTTCCTTAAATCAACTTAAGCTACTGCTTAAGTTGACTTAAGGAAATTTAAAGTCGCCTTTATTAAACCTGGTTTAAAGTTGACTTTACTGGCTAAATTGACTTTATTAAGTCGACTGAGCCAGTGTGGACACAGATTAGCCCTAAATCGACTTAAAGTTCACTTAAGGGCTCCAGGGCTCCCCCACTGCCCTCCCTGCCAGGGTGGCTGGCACAGCCAGAGCCTGGCATACCCCCCACAGGGCAGGACACAGCCCTGCCCACCCCACTCCTATGCCCTGCCAGTGTCCCTGTCCTGCTCAGCCCCCATTGTACCCAGGTACAATGGGGCAAATGCTGAGCCCCCTGGCACTTGGTAAGGGGTGCGCTCCCCCCCCCTCCACCATGGACCAGTCCCAGGTCCACCTAGCCCCTAGAAGTCGACTTAGGCATCCAGTGTGGACGCTCTCAGTCGATTTGGCAAGGTCCCCTTGAAGTCAACTTAATTTTTGAGTGTGGACATGCTAAGTCGACTTAAAGTTGACTTTGTTAAGTCGACTTAACAAAGTCAACTTATTTGGCCAAGTGTAGACATAGCCAACCATAGAGATCAATTGGTTGGTTGTGCAAATGTATACAGTTTTCTCTTGACCATTGTTAAAGAATAGTATAGGACATCTTTTGACTTCCTCTTTCCTCTGTTTCATAAGTGTTTCTCCTTGACCAGTTCAGGTTGCATTTCTTTATCTGTTTCTTATAACCCAGTCTGCCAGAGTTTCCGTTGGCCCTTTACCTTATTGTAAAGCAATATAGCCCTCTTAGTCTTGTCTTACTCTTCCAAATATGGAAAGTTTACTGAGCCAGATTTGCACAATCTGTGACTTATATATATTCCAATTTTGATTCATAAATCAATGTCTAAAGAAGGAAATCATTTTTATATGAGTTTAATTTAAATTCAGACATAAACTACACATACACATGCTATATTTCTGCTATATAGTTGTTTCCCACCTTGAAAATGTCAAGCAACAATTTCAGAAACATCCTATTTTCAGACATTTTAGCATTTAATTAATTTGGTTTCACATAATCCAAAATACCCTATCATATATGAATGACCTCCCAAGTGCAACTTTGAAGAGCTCCTCTTAATATGCCTGTGTCCTCCTCCATCCCATTCCTAAAGATGTGTGTTCTTATTCACCTATTTTGCATATTGAGCTCCCTAGTGAACTGATATTTGGGCAGCTGGGTTCCCTGACTCCTAACATGGCAGCTGGATTTCTTGTTGTTCTTGCCTTCCAACTGACTAATTGGCTACTCTGGCCTTATTATCAGAGTTTGGGATATTGAGACAACTTTTCATGCCCTTATCGTATTCCGCTCCTCAGCAGATCTGCAGGGTTCTAGGGTAGTGATTCTCAACCAGGAGTGCACAAAGGTCTTCCAGGGAATATTCAACTCCTCTAGATCAGGATTTCTGAACATGGGGTCACAACCCTGAAAGGGGTTGCAGTATGGTTTTAGAGGGTTTGCAGTACAGGGCCAGCATGAGAGGGCAGGTGTTAGAAGGAGTAATAGGCAGGGCAGTTGCCTAGGGCCCCCCATCTCACAGGGACCTCAGGAAGCAAAGTTATATGCTTTAGCCCCAGGTGACAGGGTTCAGGATTCAGACAAGGCTCACAAGTCAAAAAACAGGTTCAAGTATCGCACTGAATGTAAGTAGAGTATTTATATTCCAATCAATTTATTTTATTATCATATGGTACAGCAAGAAAGTAAGCAATTTTTCAGTAACAGTGTACTGTACCACTTCTGAATGTTTGTCTGATTTGTAAGCAAGTAGTTCTTAAGTGAGGTGAAATTTGGGATACACAAAACCAATCACAAAGTGATACGGTAGTCTGGAAAAGTTGAGAACTACTTTTCTAGGGGACCCCATTCTCCTACTTCTGGTGGGTGAAGGTTTGTTTCAATACCATCTCTGCAAATGAACAAGCAAGCAAAGCTTCTCAGCTACCCAGCAAAAAATGAGAGTCCTGTGGCACCTTAAAGACTAACACATTTCTTCAGAGACAGAGCTTTCGTGGGCTCCAGCCAACTTCGTCAGCTACCCAGGAATCACTGTCCTAGGGCACTCATTGTCTAGGCCCTGTTCAAACTATTGCCTGGGTCATGCACTCTGATGTGCACAGACTGGGCTCCACGCAGGTGTAAGAGTCAAACTACACAGATTAAATTGCAGGATTGAGGCCTAAATCTGAAATTATGCTAATACCAATTGAGTTTAAACAATAGGCGCTATTTTCATAATTTTACTGACTAGTATGAACAAGGATCTTTTTTCCTGTACACTATTTTATAAAAAGTAGGGGGGGGGGGGGAAACGCACACTGTCACCCCCAGATCTTCAACAAAATCCCTGTCCTCACTTTTCAAGGAACTCATGCAAGCATCAACTGTGTTCAAAAACATCTGTCAGTAAAGTTTCAGCTGCTTCATGGACAGTCCCCTTAAGTTAGTTTATAAGAAGGAAATTGTGTGCCATTTTACATGTTTTTCAGTTTAAAACAAAAATTGAAATAGTGACTGTAAAAGGCACCGAAGGTGTAGCAAACATGTACATAATGTATAACATTCATAAATTCAACATCTTGTTTCTTCCCTCATGGTCCAACATGCAAACAGCAAGTAACCAGTCACTGAGCATACTAGCCCTCAGCCGCCTTCCTCTTCCTTTCCCACAACCCGAGGAAATAAGAGCCATGCCTGTGGCCTGAAGGTAGTGGAATGGGCTACCTTAGAATTCCAAAGTTGAAACTCTCACAATTTGATTTAATTCAATAAATTTATTTGCATGACAAGCTATATTTCTGTTGCCAAAGTTTAAGAAAAAGACAGACCCCCTCAATAGTTCTTCAGAGTCAAATACAATCCATCGAAGTTATCGGTATATGCTATGTTTGGAGTTTGACCCACTCTCTGCATTTATTGTTACTGTCAGTTTCTGATCATGGGGCACATGTGACAGAATGCTATTTTAGCCTCCATGCTGCTTTTTCCAAGAATCAGGTAAAAATATTCCATGTCACTTTTTGATGAAACATCTTTCATTATTCCTCACAGAGAAATATAAAAGTATCATAAAAGAAGGTAAGTGATTTCTCAGATAGGTCCAAGATCATTTAGAGTAAAGGGTAGTCAATAAACAGACCACAGGCCAAATCCAGACTTTCAAGTGCTTTTGAATGGATTTTGAAATCCTTTTACTTATTTACTTATTATCATTATTATGTTTTTTTAAAAATTATCTTCTCTGGAGTCAGGACCTTGACTATGCCTTGAAATACCAAGAAATGTGGACCTTGACAAAAAATAATTGATTACTCCTGTTTTAGGGCTATTTAGATCAAAAGTAACACCCTAAAGTCTGCCTGTAAGCCAGCAAGCAGCCATTGTAGATCATGGAACATTGGTGTAATATGCTCACAGCAGGATGTACTACTCAACAAGTAAGCTGCTCTTTTTTGTCTTAGCCTCAGTTACCGTATGGTTGAAGGTGAAGTTTCATGCAGAGCACATTGTATTAATCTAAATGTAAGGTGATAAATGTATGAATCATGATAGTGAGCTCCGAATTTTAAATAGTTACAAGCTCCTGGCCAGATGCAAATAATTAAGAATAGTCTTGGCAACTGCTGATATGGAATCATCTGGCAGCAGTTGAGACAGAATCTTAACCATGTCCCTGAACCGTGCTAAATCCATGTGAACTGTTCAAGACTTTAGCACAGTTCAAGGACATTAAGATACAAATTGAAACCATGCTTAATCACATAAGTGGGTCAGAACAACAATTTTAGGGGGATCTAGTTGAAAAATGAAGTTGTTCTGTAGACAGGCCATTAGTTGTTTCTTCTGTGATGAGGGAAAAGTGCCTGATTGAAATCATTCCAGCACACTTTAGGCTTGGTCATTCTCCTAAAAACCCCAGAGTCTACTAAGGACCATTGTGCCAGCCAAAGTCACCACAGTTGAAGGTTTTGTAACGAAGTTCCCAGATCTGGCATAATCCTGCAGATCCATGAATCTCTGAGGCAGCTGTTGCAGCAGGAACAAGTGAAGTGAGGTCTCACAACCCTTTGTGAATCAATGGGGAGTTCTAGAGCCTCATGTGGCTGGGGCGTTGTCCATTCTGGTGACATGGCTGAAAAATATGCAAAGCCAGTTTTGAATATAATGAATGATTGAAGGAAGGCTGATCTCTGTGAGATTTGGAACACAGTCAAACCACTTTACGTACAGGATTTGGTGCTGGCAGCAAATATGGAATCTCTAGCCACACCAAGTCTACCTATAAGAAAAACCAGGTTTTTACCCATATAGCAATACAAACATTAGATAGATCCTAAACTTTGTCTCTGTGCAGATATTTTTGCATCCATAAGCAAGACATGGACTTCATACAGAAGGAAGTGAGACCTATTTGTTGAAAAGCATCATGTTTGCTGTGGCCATTTGAATTCTGCTTGCAGCCTACGTAGATGAATTCAACAGAACTCTCCCTGGTACTCAGCTCTACTTGCATTGTGGGGTCTGCTGGCCCAACTCAGTCAGAGGTTCTGAAACTTGGTCTTCTGCTATGAGATATGTCACCCCATAGCTGAGGTGGCATCTTGTAGATGTTGGAGAACTGGGCTGAAATTCTCTTACATTTTCACCAGCAGAGCAACGTCATCAGTGCAATCTTGATTGGTGAGCATGCCTTGGCCAATTTTGATTCCAACGTATGGAGCTGCAACTCCTAATCCTGTCACTAGCTGAATAGAATAGTGTGAGAATGGCTCTCTTTCATACCCAAGGGTGTATAGAAACACAGCAAAAGCCACCAATGCATGTTCTTGCAATACTACCAGTAGGAAGATCACACACTAGATAGATGTAGCAGAACACCTTGAATGCCAACTCCTTTCAGTGCAAACCAAAGGGCTGGCCTGGTGACTGTCCAACAGTGAAATCTGACCACTGTGGACAACAATGTCTGTTGAAGAGAGGCTACATCCTACAAACAGAAGGCAAGTGAAGATGTTTCCAAGGACTGGTGATGAGATTAGCTTGTAGTTGCCTCACTTGATGCAAGATCCTTTGCCCTTATGCAGGGATATTAGGAGCCATCTTTGCATTCAGCTGGTACTTTGTCTGTTGCCCACACTTTTAAGAACAGTTGATATAGGCTGATGTTCACAGGTTTTAAGGTACATTGAGCAGCAATGGTGGAATACCATCTAGTCCAGCAGCACATCCATTGTATAACTTTTGGATGGCTTTTCAGACTTTCTTGAGTAATGAAAAATCAGGATTCATCCCTGGGTCTGCAGCCATAAGATATGCCAGGTCACATAACTCTGGACAGTTATCAACAGATTCATGGTTCAGCATGTTTTCATAATGTGTTCCATCTCTGCAGGATCTCATTCATCAATGGCTTGATCCTGCACCATCAAATCATTGACTTAAATGGGAGGTAGATGAAGCCTTATATCACTGATGCCTTACATCAGGGGTAGTCAGTAATTTTTGGTCAGGGTCCAGATTTCTTTTTCAAGGTTTGCTCAGGGTCTGGACTGTAGAGAAACATTTTTTCACATCACAGGTGTCCCGGTTCAATAAATACATAAAATTCAATGTAATATACCTGGGGCCTATTTCAGGGCTAGTCAATAGATGGATTGTGGACCAAATCTATACCACCAGAGGCTTTGGACCCCAGATGCCATGAAACTCGGGGGGGGGAGGCGGAGGCAGTCATTGTGGGGAGTAGGGTAGTGTGAGTAGAGGAAATGAGTGGTTACCTGCTGATGGGCTTTGGGGAAGTTGGTGCCCTAGGTTGACAGGTAACTCAGGGCAGAGGCTCTCCCTAAACGGAGCCCCACCCTCAAAGGACTGACAGCTGGGGAGCCTTCAGCAGGTGCCTGTGACTGACTCGTAACTTGGCCTCCCTAAATGGAGCCCTGCCAGGTGCACGGTAGATTGGGGCTCAGGGCTTCAGCCCCATGGGAGATGCTTGGTGGAAAAGCATCTAGCAGTCCAGATTTGGACCATGGGCCTCATATTGATTACTCCTGCCTTACACCATATTTTGAACAATAGAAACAGACATATACTTCTATGGTTATCATAAAGCACAACATTTTCAGTAAAATAATTGAACATTCTTTTACATTTCTCTCTAAACAATACCCAGAAGATACATAATTCAGACAAAAAGCTTCCTTTAGATATGCACATGTGGCTGTTATTGAATGGGAGCTACATACCTATGTGCAGTATGGCAAAATTTGTCTCCATGTTTTAAAGAGATGCTAAGTATTTTTTTAATAATTTTAAAAAGATTATTTACTTTCTCTTTACTTCATTCACTATTGAAATATTTAAGCCTTTTTTATGATTTTCCCCGTCTTGCAAATACATTTGTTTGTTATTATGACAGTACTCAGGAGAGTTGAGCTGTGGAAATTGTTTCATTGTTGCATTTGGAAAAGAACATTGAAGCAGTTCTAGTTCTTTATTTTTTGTGAAGTACCTGAATTTGCCAAGAAAAAGGGAAAAAACTTGGGTCGTATTTTTAGAATTTGGGTCTATGTATTCAGCTTGATAGTGTCCATGTTAAAAAAAAAAAAAAAAAATCATACCCTATAACTTCCCTCACCTTCAATATAAAAAATGTGAGTTAACAGGCAAGACAAAACATTAAACATAGCGGATTGTAGTGGGGGGTTAAATTAGTGTTTACTGGAGATGGAGAGATAAGAAGAAAGCACAGTAATCAAATTTAGATTCTGGTTGTTTTTACAATCAACAGGTTGGTTAATATTAATGTATGTTGAAATCTATTCATACTACTATATAATGAATGCTGAATTTGCATTGTCCTATAAGACGGCTTTAGCTTTTAAGGAGTATCATTGAGTTGGAGTGAACTTCCACTTCTTCTTGATCTCATAAATGGAGTCTGACTATCCTGCTGAGAGAAATTTCAGGATATTTATTGAGGAATTTTTCTGAAAAATTTTTTCGAGCTCAGATTTATAAAAGTAATAGGAACAAAGATGGCTACAGTCTCTGAATTCTGCACATCAGTAATATAAATTTCTTTGTACACACTTCAGTTACCTACAGCTATATCTTTTTTCATTATCTTTTGTTTTTTATTCCAAATCCCTTCCCATTCTTTTTTTATTCTTTTCTGGTGCCTAAAGCTGTTGCTGCTTGTATCTTAATTCTGTGATTTTAAGCTGGTTTTGGAATTTTTTTTTTACTTTTTAAATTAAAAAAAAGTTTCAGTGCACATTTTAAACCAGTTATTTTAAAATGCAAGCACATTTCAGAAAGTCTTGGGTTTAGAACTATTTTAAATTGTGACATTAATGTCAATTGCTTTACTTGCTCTTTATAGTTGGTTTGAATTATAGTTTATTATTACTTATTATATTAGAAATTTTAGTTAATTTCTATGAGGCTTAAATCAAAGTGCACATTTAGATTTAAGGAATCTCTTTAAATGAAAAGCATCATAGTAAATTGTTACAGTTCAGATAAATCATGGTTTCTGATGCCATATTTCACTTGAATATAGCTTCAAAAGAAGATTAGATTTTATATACAAAATCTGTCTCTGTTGTTACCTGAATTGTATTTATTGTATACTATATCCATAGTACATCAGGTTATCAAACTAAAATAGCACATGTTATACTGAGATGTGCTTTTTGAAGTTATACAAAACTAACTTTTCCATTTAAACTACCCACATACAAATTAAATTCCTTTTATCTACTTTCAAAAGTTCCTCTTGAGGTTAACATTATAAACCAGTGCCAGCTATAAAAATATTTTTTCATAATTCAAAAGATGTATTGCAAACATACTTCCACTTAGGAATTATTGGGCACTCTGGTTTTAGCAAATACACCTGCAATGTAAATACCAACTTCTCTTTAACTTTTACCACTAATAACAACCACCTCAAAGCAGTTTTAAGAAAGCTGAAATCTTTAAGGCAGTATTTCAGAATGTTGTTCTTGCTGGGTTTTCATGAAAGGCCAGATTCCAGCTAAGTAATTTTATCAATGTTGTTTTTTGTAAATTGTAAGCTATCTCTTGGCTCGTAAATTTTTTTGCATTGATCTTTGCTCACTTTATAATACAAGAACCCAAACTCTTTGTATATCAACATGTTAACTCAAAGAGGGGGAAAAAATGCTAGTTTCTTCATTTGCAGTGGAACCACCCAATCCCACAAATCTTTACTTTAAAAAAACAAATATTACTTTTTAAAAAGTGGATGTTCGCTACATCATTTGTTTTAGAAATGCAAATTATATGGACCTACCACAGGGGACGCACTAATCGGAAAGTTCTACGTGTGAGCTGATTAAAAAACCTGTAGATCTGAAGTAAACTTAATTGTGTATGTTGCGTTTCCTGTGTTACACTGTTGGCTGCCCGGACTACTGCCCGGTTCAACTAAATTGCACGTGAAAAGATGCTCTCTTTTTAAGCATCCGAATTCCGGACAAGCGTTTCCACTGTTCGTTTCTCTGCTTTTGTAGCCATAACAGGGCGTGGTAGCCTCTCAAGGAACAAACTAACCTCAAATTGTATAGTCAAATAGTGCAGGAAATAGCGCTGTCTTTCCAGAGCTCAGGTGGACGCACCGTAGAGTATTTTAACATGCATTAGTAGGAGATTCAGCAGTATTCAGTTTGTAACTGTTTCCCGGTGCCCCACATACCAGACTGGTATGCGCTGGGAGGGTTCATTACTGGTCACACTATTATTACTATGACCGTGCTTGGAATTAATATTTGCTTTCAAACCAAAAGCGCAATCCCCAAAGGTTAGTGGATTAGGCTGGCAGTTATATTTCCAGAAGCGAGTGAGCTCATCAAGCCCTTCTTGGCGTCAGGTGTGTTGCGCTATTATTTCATTAGATGGCCGGTTGTGTTTTGGGAAAGAACCCCCAGCTTCCAGATAACTGGGCACCATACGGAAAATCGGCATTTTGATTATGCCTTACGTAAACATTTTAATATCGGATCCTTAAAATCCAGAGACTATCCCAAAGGGGATTAAAACATAATCCTCTCTCTCTATAGCTGTAGTGGATTAATTTCATATTCTCTCGGTGGCTGGTTTGCTCCCTGAAGGCTACAACAAAAAGACTCAGTGCTCCTTAAACATGCTATGGAATCGGAAGTTGTAATTGGAGATTTCCAAAGGACTAGTGTAAAAATGACACACTAATAAGACTGAATATTTCATTTTATGTCTTCTGCGTGGGGGGAGGCAAACGGGGAGAGACAGCTGCAAGAATTTTAAAATCTATTTTTCTCTGGAATCCCATAGATTTTAACCCGTTCAGAGGAAGCCCTCATCCCTTTTTGGAAGGGTAAATATTTAATAGAAATCCTTGTTTTCCTTGGAAAGTACGTGCATTTGTAATTGTGTTTGCATAGCTCTGACTTCTATTACGTTTCCACTAATCTAGAAAGTGCAGCTGTATTCAAACGACTATCTTGTGGTCAAAATCACTTTAGCGTTTCGGGAGCACTGAGTATTTCTCTGGGAAAAAAAAAGAATCTGGAATTCACTAATCTCTGAGTTAAATCTCAGTCTTGGAAGTGAACCGTGTGTGTGTCTGGGGGAGGGGGTACCCACGAGATTCCCCTATTGTCCTGGTAGATTTCTGGTTATAGGCTTTGGTTTTATGACCATTAAATACCAGTTAACTTTATTTTTATATTATCCATAACACAAGGGAAAGAGAAGTAATTGGATTAAATAAATGATCTTCCCTCTGGGATTCAGTAAGGCCCACTACCGCTTCCTTAAAACGATAGAATATCAAGTTGTTTCCACGATGCATCATCTACACGCAGTTTTCTTTTAGCACAAAGGCCTGTGACCCCATCGCTGTGTGTACAGCGTAGCGAGTAGCCGGCTGCGCTGGTAGTGCTGTGGAGTAAGGGTTAAAGGAGAGGTTGCAGTGGTGTGCTTCGGAGGGCAAATGGTTCTGGCGGGCAGGGAGCTGCTGTCCGCGGAGATAGATCCTCCTTCTATAAACACAAAGCAGAGGGGCCTGGGGAATAGAAACCCAAATCCACTTGTAATCGTACAACAGAATCGGGCATAATTACTTGAGCAACCTAGATTAAGATTGATGAGCCTTTAAAGGGCCGCTGCAGATCGATCCCCTGCCCTTCGCGGAGAGGCCAGGGTTCCTGGCGGCGCGCACAGCACAGCAGAGCAGCAGTGAGAAGATGGAGGCTAAGGACAGAAGCAGAGCAAAACCGCCACATGTGATTCAGATCAGCTGACTGGAGTCCAGCGGCTACCCTGGATTATTAGGAGATGGGAAACAATAAAATGAGGGAAAACTGGAGTTTGTATCAGTAGCAGCCAGCCTGCCACACTGGCCGGCAGCGGGCTGTCAGGGAGAGGGCGAGATTCCCGCGTGTGCACACACTGATCCATGCCTGCCCCTTCGTTTATTGTGTGAGGGGAATGACAATGCCCTGGGCAGTACAGTCTCGGGCCGGGTGTTTCAGCAGAGTAAAACATCAACAGCCCGACACTCAGATGCGCTGAGACACGGCTAATTCGGGCTGAGTGAGTCACTTGCAGCGCTGCCGGCACAGGGCGGTTGTGAAGTGCGTGTATGCAACATTGTGGGAGGAGAGGGCGTCTGTGCCGGTGCCCCTTGGCCTTGGTGCAGAGCACATCTTGCTTGCCCTGGCCGGGTAGGGGCCGCACCACACCCCCCATCCGTGGGGGGTGAAGGGGGGAGGGAATCTCAAGTGGGCATTCACCCGGCAGTCTGCTAGCCAGTCACCTGCACGCCATGCTGGTCTGTGCACACAGCTTGTCACGGCGGAAATAAGACCAGCATAATGCTCGCGCTGATGATTGAGATGAATAGCTCCTAAAGGGTGCGTCAATGAAATGGCTTGGCTTCTGAACTTAGTTTCCAAAATGTCGAGTAAGCCTTTGGTTTCTTGCGTTTCGTGTGTCGAGCTCTAAAGGTCCCCGTGCGAGTTAGTTGTGGACTGTAAGAGAGTTTTCTAGTTATCTTTGTTTAGACTAACTGAGCTTCCTATAAATCGCATTAGCAGTTTAACGCAGATTTACTGAATTCGGATTAAAGGTCAGATGGCGGGGGGGGGAAAAAATCATCTGTGGTGCCTCTCTGTATTGAAGCATAAATAGTTTCCTAAAATTCAAACCTCCCACAATGCGCCGTAAAGGCAAGCAGCTAGAATATGAATTACCCCACCCCGTCCTTCAACACACACACACAAATGGCTCGCAAAGGATTATATTTTGAGTAAAAATATTTTTCAAAGTTCTTAGTGATAGGACATGGAAATAGAAATGATGTTACAGAAACGCACACAGCGTTGGGTGCTGCTTTCTGAGGCATCACGAGAGGCTATTCCTCCCCCCCCACCCTGTCTGATGTCTTCTGCTTTAAGCTGCAGATTGGGAATTTGTTACCACTAATGAAAGGGAATGTTTTCGGTTGCTATAAAAGTACGGACTCCTGTATTTGCTTTTCCCAGGAAAGCGCAGCTTAATCGAGATGACTCCCCAGACTTTGCGGAAACTATTAGCTTTGGGACTCCCTTCGCATGAACTGGCTGCCCCTGTTTATTGAGAGCTAGATGGAACGTATCACTGCTACTTGCGACCTTCTGTATGTAAACAGTGTTAGTATTAATCAGGAATAAGGAGGTCACGAGAGGAGAAGGAGCCCGCTTCTGAGGGGCAGTCATGTTTTCTTCTAGCCCCCCTGAATTCTGGTCATTGATTCATCTCGGAGTCCTTTGCAGACTCCTCACGAGAGATCAAAGTGGCGAGCACTGGCAAGAAAGACATAAAGCAACGTACAAATGGACTTTATTAGGCGGACTGTTGCTTGTCTGCATTCAGTAAGGAAGGGGGGAGGGCCGGCTGGAGTGTCTGACGCCTCTGCTTGCCTTGCAGGCCCTGTGGTTCTCAGCACGCCGGCTCAGCTCATCGCCCCTGTGGTGGTGGCCAAAGGGACTCTCTCCATCACCACCACGGAAATCTACTTCGAGGTGGATGAGGATGATCCGGCCTTCAAGAAGATTGACCCCAAAGTGAGTAGAGTGCGTTTCCTCGTGGGCTGGGTGTGTTTACACCGTGCATCGCCTGAAAGTGATTAGAATGTTAAATCCTGCCCGGAGAATCTAACCGGAACGCACATCCCAGGGTTCCGCACACGTCCCCCCTCCCTCAAACGCCGCGTACTCCTGTGGTCTTTTACTGTGTTTTATTAAAAAGCGAAATGTATTAATGATGGCAAATCCTCTAGTACTTATAGTCCGCACATTTTTAACCATCTTTCTCTGAATGCCTTTATATGAACATGGACAGATTTAGCAGTTAAGCCAATTGCTCTGAAATCCCTTGAGGTAACAGCGGTCCCAGACTGAGGTCCCCTAAGACACAGTGATGGGCTTTTCTTTTGCAGTGGATTTTATAGAATCCCTTTATTTCAAGAACGTTAGTTTCCAAGGAGGAAAATACTGCACATTTGAATCAATGACCTCTGCTCGCATACTGAAATTAGTGTTCTGTTTCTGACAAAGAAAATGGCTATCATGTGGGCTGCAGCACAACAGTTGATTCTTGAGAAATCTCATTTTTACATTGTTTAATATTGCAAAAACACTTTGACATTTGCAAGAGGATAGCTAACCAATTTTAAAACGATTTACATATATTTGACCTTGTATTTACCAGTGAGTGTAAAAATTTGAATGTGATTTATTTTAAGTCAACTATACATGTAGTGGGGGTATTTGTTATAGATCACCCTCCTTACATGTGGTTTATACCTATTGTTGTTGCTTTATTCTATATAAATTCAGAAAATGTTACATGTTTCTTTAAGTGGGAGAGAAAATACAGGAGATACTTTAAAAAGTCACTCCAGTTTTTTTTCCAAAAAAATGCTTCACTGTAAATAATTTTCATTGATAACTTTATTTTAAAATAAAGTTATCATTCTTGAAACCCCGTGCTTTTTGGTAAAGTGAGTTTTCTAATTATGAATGATTTCTGAAATTCAGAACATGCTCATGGGACTAAATTCAAAGATTCTTGCATAATAGTCACTATAAGTGTTTCACTTAGACTCACCCACTATGTAGTTCTTGCAACTGGAGGTTATATCGGTAATCTGCCTAGCTCAGCACTTGTTGACTAGTAAGATGCTAAATAAAATGTAGACTGTTGCTATTTGGATCTATATTATTTTGCATTTTAATCTTAAAAGACTTCAATGAAATATACATTTCCAATAATCATGTTCTGGAGCCTGAGCAGAGAATTTGTGATCACTTACAGTTCTGTGGATGTGAACATGCTATTTATTCTCTGTGAATACAGGGAGTTGATTTCTACAGATGCAGCTGGCAACCTTATTACATCCATAGTGGATTTGGAGGTCGGAAGTAATATTGTTCTTCATTTTACTTACTACTGCTACTGTCTTGACCTCTTTACCTGTAAATTTTACTTTCTTCTTTATTACTACTTGATCCAAACATTGATTTTTGTCAGGAATCAGACTCATTGCTCACTCAGTAGCCGGTGTTTCAGTGTTATTGTTCAAAACTATGCAGAAACATGAACCTAGTATAGTAAATTTTTCCAAAATAAATTTATTTTCTGATGCCTGTAGAAAGTGTTATTTATTGATTACCATACCAAATTGTGGTGCATATGCTATACCAATATTTTTTTCTCCTATGAAATTATTCAGTAGGAAAAGGGCTGTTCTCTTTAGGTATTCCATTACTGGATTACAAAAGTATATGGTTTGCAAAACATACATTGGCCTGATTTTTCAAATAGAAAACTTGATCCAGTTTTGAAATGCTTAACAATATTTATTTTACTTCATTTATTAGCTTGTAATTAAATAAAATCAGCAACAGAAATTAAAATCTAAATCACAAAAAGTAATTATCCAGTGTATTTCAAGTGCATTTTTCAAATATATAATTCCAATATTCAAGCGTTATTATATAAGCAGAATCCAAAATTCTTTTGAATATATTTAAATAACATTTCAAGTATATTTATGGAATGTTAGAAATAGAACAAGCAATATATAAGAAACAAAAAATGTAAACTTTTAAGTTCAGACACTTCAAAAGACAATTAACAAAAGTACCATGATAAAATCTACCTTTTTAAATGGTATCTTCTTTAGCAGAAAATGTCCTGAAGTATCCAAAATGGCAATTTAACTTCTGTTCACCAAATCACAAAACACCAACATCCACAATTTCAAAGACAATGTGAGATCACAATATTTGATACAAATTAAAATGTACAATAGGGTTTTGTTCAGCTGGCATATCCAAATAGCTTTTACTCACAGAGGGATTTACATAAAAAATACCAGGTTTTGTTATAATCCATTGGTACCGTTTCTAGGCAGAATGGCCACAATCGTGATAAATTGCAGCCGATTTTGTTTCCAGGTGTAGCACATATTTTTCAGGGGAATTGAAAAACTGTGATGAAGACATGTTATAGTATTTGTGTGTGTGTGTGTGTAGGGGTGTGTGTGTGTGTGTGTGAGAGAGAGAGAGAGAGAGAGAGAGAGAGAGAGAGAGAGAGAGAGAGAGAGAGAGCCTAGGTAATATTCCTCTTAAAGAGAGTTATTTGCATTGTCAAGTGGAAATATTTGATTTTTCGAACAGGAAGTTTAAACTTGATCTGAATATCAGGAGACTAATTAGTTAGGCCCCTATTTTAATCGTCATCTAAAGTTTTTCCAAACTTTTCGGGTTGGTGAGTATTTCCCTAGCCAGTCGCCAGGTTTGTTTGGCTGCGTTTTCCAGGGCTGAATGAGGTTTTCCCTGAAACAGGTCTAAGTTGGGTAAGAAGTAATGTGGGCACCTCCTGCACTGAAGGCAGGAGATGAGCTGCAGTAAAATCCCGTTGAGCCGGTCGCCCAGGCAAGACTCGTCCCAGTCCGATTCCCGGGGATGCTTTTCACACTCGTATGAAACCAGAGTCTTCATGTGATAATTATTCAGGGGTTGACCCGGCAGTTCCAGGTGACGGTCCCGTAAGGTTTTGAGGATAGAGAGGCATTTCTTTCTGCAGCCGCCCATCTGCAGTCTGTTTTCGGCTTCTGCGAACTGCAACACCCAGGCATCGCTCTCGGCTGAACTCTGCTTGCCTGCTAGAGAGTGACACTCCTTGGATAAAAGGTTGAATCCTTCAGCTTTGACCTCTGCTACCCTGTTGGGTCCCGGCCAGGGGATGTGGGGAAGTGGCCAGTGGGCAGCACTCCTTGGCCAGATCCCCGTGCATTTAAAAGCGGGAGTGATTTGCACGACGTATCTGTCTCTGATTCTCAGTTTCACTTCACTCGTGTCAGCCACCATCTTTACCACGTCTCTGTAACTGCATTTATCCACGGCTTGGGCCACTAGAGTCTGAAATCGGGACCGGATTTTGCGAGCAGAAAGGTAACCAGATGCCGTGATGAACTCCACCCAAAGGGACATGCTTCTCTTGCGCCCATCGCTCAACTTTAACACGGCGCAGCCCGGCAAAGAGCCGTCGTCCACGAAGTTGAAAACTCCCATTTGGTTCAGATAAAGAACCACTTCAAACTCGGTGGGGGAAATGACCTCCAAGCCTTCGTAGCGGTTGTCCATTTCGTTCAAGGAGCTGATGAAACGGGGCTCCTGCA
The DNA here is from genome assembly GCA_007922175.1 of Pelusios castaneus. NCBI lineage: Eukaryota > Metazoa > Chordata > Testudines > Pelomedusidae > Pelusios > Pelusios castaneus. The sequence goes on along the minus strand of ML685874.1, from coordinate 4,390,895 downwards.
CCTCCACTTCCTTGAGGACGTCCGAGACCACTTTGCAGACTTCTCGGATGGTTTTGGCGATGGCAGCTTTCCTGGCTTGGCATTTCTCGTTGTAGTATTTGTTCAGATGATACACCAGCTTGGCCTGGGCCGCGATCATATTGGGACAGAGATCCGGATTGTATACCGGAGTCTCGCAATACGCTGTGGGATCCAATGCGGCTGCTAAGGCTGGAGCCAACTTCAGAGGAGAAACAGGCTGCAGCGCTGCGAAACGTAGCAAGTGGGCTGTGGCTACTGCTCCTCAGATGCTCCCTTCCGGCCGCCTTGAAGTGGGGGCCAGCGATATTTCGCTCTCCTGGTTTTAAAGAATCATTGGGTGAGAGAGACGCCTCGAGGTCGGCACTTCCCCAGCAGCAATACAAACAAAAGTTGTACTGAGACACAGCAAGGCTTCCAGTAGTCAAAATAATAAACCCTCTTCGTATTTATTTATGTTTTCCCGCAGTAAGCACTGTGTGTGTGCAGGGCGGTTCATCAGATGGTGGGGAAAGTGCTGGGTGTCGGTGTGTGCGTGTGTATGTGTCAGGAGAAGCTGGCTGTTGGTTTGTATAAGAGCCCAGATGCTCTCGTGTGGAAATTATAAAGGCAGGGCCAGGCAGGCGGGCGGCCAATCGCCACTGGGCTCGTCACTGCAGCCTCCTTCAGCTCAAACCCTGCTAATTAATCCGTCTCTTGGCTGTGTGTGTGTGTGTGTGTGTGTGTGTGTGTGTGTGTGTGTGTGTGTGTGTACGTACACACACACACTAGGAAATCAAGAAGAATCTCTCGTCTTCGGTGTAACTTGAAGTGTTCTGACATTTTGAAAGGACTTGGCAAAACTGCGGAGCTCTGCCCTGACTCCCTGTTTGTCTCCTTAAGGCTGAAATGCGAATGCAGGTGTATTAATGGACATCCATCAACCAGTGAGCTATGGACGGGGGTTTACTCTTTAAAGAACAAGGACGTAAATTCATTAACTTGCACTTGGCGTCAAATCATGGTGCCCTTTTCTCCCGATAGTTGACCGTAATTGCAGGTTAGAAGTTTCCCTCTTATTAATTGGCCAGTGTACAGGGCCACAAATTCTCAGCGCTGTAGTGTCCGCAGAACTAAAATTACACGACGCCCGCCAATTACATTGTTTTAAGGCTGTATCGGACGGGATATAATCGATTTTAAGGTTATGCAGATGTCGCAGTTTCTCTTTTTGAGTATATAGATTTGTAACATATGAAGGAAATACCAATCGCGAAACGCAAACAGTTTCTGTACACATCCAGCCTCAGAAGTAGCGGATACTTAGTATCAATCTGATTCGCTAGTGCTAGCTTCAGTTTATATTCGCTATATGTCTCCAATATATTACAGATCCGTATATGTTCAGACGCCTTTGTGGACCTGGCCACAAAATAAATATCTATTAATCCCCTTATCTGGACAGGTTATTTACTGTGAACTCTGTTTGCAAGCTGTGTTTTAATAAATGTGCACACGGGAGGGATATTAGCAAACAACTCATCTGACAGGGTTTTCGTGCGTCTGATACAGAATTAAAGACATTTCTCCTTTAGTGTCTTAAGAGTCAGTAATCGGTCTCTTATTTGAACCACCAACATTGTCGCCGCACCTTCCCGCTTTTGCTTCAAGAATAAACACAGTTTATATTTCTAGACCGTTTTCCCCTCTAGTCTCTTTAAGGCATTTGAATGGACGGCTCGGGGTTTGAATTTTTAAATGGACTGTCCCCTGAAATTATTTTCCAAGAAACTATCGTCTGTCGGAGGGTGCCTTGCGTGCCACTGACGTTTGCACGTCACTATTCAGCGTGTCAATGCGGCAAAGTTTGCACCAAAGGTACAAGAGTTGATGTGGTGCTCTGCTTTCTAGATGTAGCGGTAGTGCAGACGCTCCTGTGTTGCGGGGAATTTTAGACCAGGTGCAGAATTTGATGGGCAACGTTCACATCCTACGGGTGGAATAAATTGAAACTGGGATTGTCTTTAGACTCCTAAATGCTGCCATGAGCTCACCCAGAAGGATCTTTCCCCTTCTCAGTCGCCTCAGAATGGGCCAGGTTGGGATGCCCGCCGAATGCCCTGGCCATTTTTATAAGGAGCAGCTCGCTTCCATAGTCTTCAGCTTTCTTCATCTCAGCCGGGCTGCGCCCGGGTGAGGAGCCGAAGAGCGGGCTGGGGGCAGGCAGGCGTTATCCTTTTCAGTGTCAGCCGTAGAGCTTGGGATCGAAATGGTTGGCCCCGCTGCTCCCCTAACCGCCGTGCTTTGAAAATAGGGGAGTCCCCAAGCGGCCGCTCTCCTGGGTCCGGGAGCCTGGCGCTGCGGCTCTTTGGCCTGGCGAGGGGGCGCGCAGCGCAGCTCTCTCTGCAGGGGGAGGCGGGAGCGGAGCTGCAGCCCCGCGGATGGGTCCTGTCCCCACCCTGTTCTCCCCCACACGCCGTCGCACCCAGCATTGCTCCTTAGGCACAGTCAGGGCAATGCGCAGCCCCCACCCCGCCTTGTATTGGCTCGGAAACCCGCCTGCGGTCAGGTGGACGCGGCTGCAGGGCGGCAGAGCTCGCTCCGGGCAGCCTCCCGTCGGTTCCAAGAGGAGCCGGTGGCCGGAGGCGGCGGGGGAGATTCCCGGGCGGCCCATTCCGCCTAATCGCTTCCAAAGGGTCGATTGATCCAGCTTCTGTTGAAGCCAGGGTCCAACCAGCCTTGACTCGGAGCGGGGGCGACTCTGGGCACGCTGTCAGCACGGAGGTGATGCACTGTGGTGCTTTTTAGCCGTACTTGCGGGGGACACAGTGCGGGTGCGAAGCTGCGGGGAAGCTTGTAGGCCAACTCGACCAGTGCCGACGAAGTGAAGCCAGTCGGCTTCCTTAGTAAGAAAAATGAACTTGCTGAATTGTTTCTTACTCCATCTCGTCTCCCCATTGGGCATCTGGACTTGGCAATAGCATATCTGCCTGTTCTTTTGTGCTGGTTATCACTGTTAGTGAAGTGGCTGCCTCAAAATGTTAGCCCTGGGCTGAGTGGGACACAGTGACTTCTTTTAGACATTGAAAACGTAGAAGTAATTGATTTCCTTTTTGTTTGACTCTTTCCAAACAATCAAAAAATAAACCCTTCTGGGAGAGTTAAGACCCCATCATTGTTTAAAATGGAAAGTTAAACACTTCATACAAAGGGATGTTTCTCCCCATCCTTGTCACCTAACTGCAGTTTTCTGTGGAGTTGACATATACTCCAAAGACCCTCCATTTAATTTAGTTCAAGTCCACCCACTACTTCAGTTAAATTAAGGTTACATTTTAGACAGAGAAATGTTTTTTACTATTTCTAAAAACAAAATAATTACTTCAACTTTCAGCCAGCCTACTAATTTGCTAATTATCTTGTACAATCAATTAAAATAAAAATTATGGTGGTTTCTTTCCTGAACAAAAGCTTTTGAAACGAAATGTATGGGTTTACTTAAAACTTCATTCACTTTTTGGTAATCATGTTTGGTTGTTACGTTTTAGTGATCATTACAAATATAATGCAGAACATTAGTTTGCATGTTATTTATGTTTAAGTTATTATTAAAGGCTTCCATTAATTTCACATTACTGGTTCAAAGTTTTATCCATGAATGAAATGAACCTTTTAATTGTTGGCATGGTAAAATATGTGCATTTTAGGAATGTTTTTGAGCATTTTTGGTGTTTGCAGTCTTTTATTTAAAATGCTATTTTTAGTAAATTATAAAACTATGGAGTGGTTTTTTTCTATCACTCAGTTTCATTTTTAGAGATAATTTATACTGGGAGAGTGAGATTAAAATGATCTCATTAAAATGATGATTGATCATTTGTGATGTTAGGAGTTGAAGGCATATAAATAGAGAGGTAAGTTTTCCCAAATTACTGTTTTCTAGGTATTTTTTCTTAATTACTCAGCCCTACCCACTATTCCTGCATCTGCTGTAAATGCATTTTACATTTTAGACATTTCAAAATGCATTGCTTAAAGAGCCCTCTTACTAGCCAAAAAGCCCAGTTGTGTTGAAAAATGTGTGAATACAGGGATTCTGTGTTTCAGTAAACCTAATTTGAAAATTTCAGTTGCCAGATCATAAATTTCAGCAATACTGTTCTTTCATGTGGGAAGAAAGTATTGGTTAGCTAGAATATTCAAGCACATATGTTAAGTGCGTATATTGATATTTCTTTGTATTTCTTCTCATACAGTGGTTGTGATTCTACACACAACTATTCATGAATGTAAAATTTTTTTTTAATATCTGCTTATTGCATTAGAGGGAGAGAAAGAATATTAAGTTGAGTTTATTAAATTATTTATCCCTGCTGCTGGAGTAGGTTTGAAGGCTGATTGAAAGTATCTGATTTCTTGGCTCTTAATTTTTTTTTTAATGCACCCTGGCTATTTTATCTGTATCATCCTGCCAGCCACAATAAATTTATTTTTTTACACTAGAGAAATTAAAGACACACATTTGTAGAGGGTTTGCTTCACGTGTCACATTATATAAAATCAGATAAGAGGAATATTTTCTTGTGACAAATAACTTGAAGGTACTTTATTTTTTTATTTACTGTTGACTTCTTTTTCAGACAAAGAATTAATAAAACAAAAGAGTACATTTAAAAGTAAAAGAACTCCTATAGTGTCCTCAAAAGTTTCATTTTAGTGACATCGATACACATTATTGTATAAGAAACAGGTTTTATTTATGAATATGTGTGTACTTATTTATAACTTTTTCAAATATTTTCTCTGCTTATACTAAGTGGTCTATAGTTTTGTACAGAACCTTATAATCATCTTTTGAAATGAAAACTAATCAGGTAGAATTAAATGTTTACAATGCAAGCTGTTAATTACAATTGTGAGTGCTAAATAATCTTAATAGTATAATTTGAGGCATTTTATTCCCTTCACTAAAAAAATACATTAAATATAAATTATTGTGCACCAGTGTTGGACTTTGTCATCCTTGAAATGACAGAAAAAATGTTAAATTTCCCTATTTTGCATATTCTTATGTAAAAACAACTATTCATTTATTTTCTCTGTCATTTCACATTTCAAAAGCAAACACTTTTTGCACAACTGTAAATTGCATTTTCAGTTGGAAACCACGGAAACTTTCATACCAGAAAAATGCATTGTTTTATTCATTTGGTTCATGTCTATATCAGCTTCATCAAAACCAGACATTTCTCAGCACACAGGATTTTATTTAAGCAATTCAACACTGATTTTTTTAAAGGTTTCCTACTTTAAGAATGCTCTTTTCTGCTGCACCCAGGGAGGAATATGGAATCAGTAGGGATTAGCGCCTTTTAATCTACTACATCTGTAGTGGGTCATCCAACACTGCAGAATTCTCATTACTGTTTCATGCTGTATATGATTAAGCAATTGAAATAATTCAGCACTGACCTTGAGAATAAAGCTATATGTGTTGGATGAGCAGCTTCCAATGCCTGCATGTCCAAAATAACCTTTCTTCTTTGTAACTTATATTCGTGAAATTTACCGTGTGATAGAAGGACCAGAAAAATAACGAATGTAAGTAAATTAAAACCAAAATGCAGTAACATTTAAAATGTATTATCATGTAAATTATGACAATACTAGTCTGCTTATTTATTCTCTTTCTGTGATTTGATCAACATCTATTAGTCTAATGCAGATAAGAGAGCAATGTTAAATGAATGTAAATGTTTTTGTCGCTGGTGTTTTGTAAAATTATTTTCATGTTGCTGGCAAGCATAAATATGATTTTCATAGGTGTTAAGAGTCTGCAACTCCCCATTAGAGGTCAGTGGAAAATACAGGTGCTCAGCATCTCTAAAGATCAGGCAGAATACCTGTCTCTTTACTTACATTTTGTCATCCTCTGTGTTCATTGATATCATTTATGCTGTCAGTAATATCTGCATACCAAGTCATTCTACCTAGAAAACCAGCCTGTTCTCCTTCATCTTGGAATATATAGGTCAAGTATGTTAACCCTATCTAGACTTAGATATAAGAATATATGTTTTACATATTTCAGTGTAGCCTTGAGAAACAGGTAATTCAATGTAGTATTAAGTCTATAGCTTCCACATTGTTTTGAAAGAAAAATATATGGGTGGAGATGGCTGAGTGAATTGTTCATATTTAATTGAACCTTAGGAGGGCCCCACTTCTGCGCGTGCACACGCACACACACACATACACTTAAAACTATGTATGTGATTATTCCCATTGAAGGACTTTCTCAAGGTTTTCAATTAGGCCCAGTTTCTGCACAGAATACTGTACTTAAGTGGGGTATTTTCTGAGAGAGAATTACACATAAAATATGCAGTGCATTATATCTAACAATTTACTTGCATGTTGTATATTTGCTTTGAAAAGCTTTTAAATTTACACATGATCATTGCGGAAAACATATGTGGTGCCTAGTCATCGCCTTTCTCAAGAAAAAGCTCCTAGTGGTGAAACTGAGCTTCAATGATGTCATTGAGGAGTTTTGCCTGAAAAAAAGGCAATGATATGTCCATATTTTAGTAACATACTCCAACTAAATTTCTTCCTTAGCCTGTCATAAGCCCCATGTACTAGAGACATGGTAGAGTGTGCACATGTTCGCACTGTCACGAAGAGGAGTGAGGGACGTGGTCTCATAAACATAATTTAAGAAGAAACAGCGTCTCTTGACAAACATAGACAAGAACAACTTGGTGTGATTGTTGGAAACATTCATACTCTGTTCCTGAAAAATATGAGGGTATATTGGTTGTATAACAGTGTCCAATTTATGTAATTTGAATAGGGATGGGGTAAAGATCTCTTCAGAAAATACCTGATACTTACAGTCTGCTGCTTTTCAAATGCAAAAATGTCCAAAACAAACCAAACCTGCAACCACTTCTGAATTAGGGGAGTTAAAATCTCTCTAGAAGATATGATTTAGTATACAGAGAGGAGGGGAATTCTAGTAGGAGCGGTGAAATTACTCCATCCTTCCTTTAAAATTGGGGGTGAAATTTTAACTGGAGTCTATGTTGTCAGCACAGCATTAGACTCAGATCTACAGAATCAGGCCTTTTGGGGCAATATTTCATCACACTCAATGATAAATTTAAAAATCACCAGAAATAACAAATATGAGAATTAATGTATGCTGTTAATTCAGAAATCAAACATGAGGATCTTGAAGTCTGTGGTATTATCCAGCTACAGAAATTTCCACATTTTTTAATTAAAAAGAAAAAGGCTAGGTTAGTGTGAATAATAGTGTTATAGTAGTAATAGTAGTAGTGTTGTTATAATAGGACGTTCCAAAGGAAGAAGAAAGCATTTATGGCATAACTGATAACTTTATCAGTACCATCTATAACTTTTCTTCACAAACAAAAGAAATGAATCATCTCACTATGGTTTAAATGGTGATGTGAAGGTTCCTTTTATTGTTTTACGTTTTTCATTTTCTTTGTTTATACTTCTACATTGTGAAGTAATTTTTCCCCTTTTGTTGGTATGAATGTTAATGTAATTTCCCTGTTCTTCAGAAACAATGTTTTCAATTAATCTGAAATAATTAATTTATGAAATTAAAAAAGAAACATTCTTTATTTGAACCTTGTTTTTTAAATCTGATTTTTTTGGGGGGTAGAATTTACTTCTCTTATATAATGCGGCATGGGTACTCATACATATTTTTTCCCATTACACAAAAGTAAAATGTAAATAACATTTTTCACTTAAGTTTTTGCTTGGTAATTGCAACAGTAATTTTAATGTTATGCATGTTTACGGGCCTATTAGGAGAAAAGTTATGGCAGTCTAAATGATTCTGAGTAATTTCCAGTAAATGTTTTACCATCCATGCTTTTTTGTTCTCTTGTGCAAGTAATTTCTCAGGTACAGAAAGACTAACTTTGACCCCTGCATGTTTTTTTAATAAACTTGTAAAAGGAAACAGCTAATAAATATAGAATTCTTATTGGCACTAGGAAGTCTATGTAAGTAATATCACATCTGCTAGATTGTGCCTTAATGCTTGCAATTTTCAACAGCACCTCCAGAGATTGTGTCTCAAATAGGTAAAAACAACGGCAAATATGTAGGACAACAGTTGTCTCATTGTATTCATTTAGTATGTTCACTATACATTATTAGTCTTTAATTGTGAGAATAAAACTGTATAACTATTTATTTTGGCAAAACTATTACTTAGAGACTGTACCTTCCTTACAGTATTGTGTGTTAAGTATATTTTATTTCATCACACACACACACACACACACACACAAACACACACACACACACACACACACACACTTTTTTGCTAGTGTTTTCTTTAGCTGTTTTGGTGTAGTAGACTAAGGGAGTACATTTCAGGTTAAATTTATTGCTAACTTAATCTGCAGTTGGTAGGCAAATTGTGTATCTCAGTGGAAAAAAAAAAAAAAGATTTTTTTCCCCCAGAAAATTCAGTACTTCATTTGTTTTGCTCACCACGCTGCATTAGCACAGTTTTCCCCTGTGTGCATCTGCCAGTGTACAATTTAGCCACGGGCATCTGTAGACCTTGTGGTGATCAGTATTGCAGGCAAAAGCCATATGTGTTTTAAATAAAAAAAAAACTCTTTATTTCATTTGCTGTTTTAACTGGATGGATAACTTTTGTGCCTCAAGACAGAGGAAGAGAAAATACAGAAATAATTAATTGCCTCTATTCTTGAGGCAGTTTCGTTTTCCCTCTCCAATATGGAATGCTTGTCAGCTTTCCTGATAAATGACTGCATGTATTTGCATAGATTTTACATTAACACAAAAATTAGTTTTATTTGTGAAAAACTAGTTTACATAATAATGTGAAACCTAGCATTATGGATTATGTTTCCAAGCCTAGAAAACTGTAGATCATTGTCATTTTCTTTTTCTTGCAAAGATTTTTTTTTTTAAGTTAAGGCATTTTAGTGTGTAACTTTTATTTGACAATATATAACTTTACTTTTAAAAAAATCATCAGTTTAGTAATATTTAATGTTTATGTACAGTTGTCTCTAGGTTTTCATAGCTTTAATTATTGATGGTGGTAAGAATTGGACTTCTCCTTTAGAGCTTACATCCATACCACTGTTGGTAAAAAGTCATAAACATGAGTACACTTCCAAAATCTGATATAACCATTTTGATAAAAATCTTGTTGTAAGTTGTTAGACACTAAGAACATTTTTTAAGTTTCTAATAATGCTAGTAAAATGGTGTTCAATCAAGTATTCATAAAAGCGTTCAGGTATTGCCTTCATATATATTCGAAGTGTGGAACCAATTTTTTTCATCCCTTACAACCTGTCTGACTTAAGTGATTGGCCAGTAGTTGTTTCAAGATACATTTATATACAGCTCTCTGAAAACTGAGTTGTATTCACAATTTGTTATTCCTGTAGATGGAGTTTATGAACCGGTCATTCCTAAAACACCTTCAAAGGAAAGTGTACTGTCCTAATTTTGAAATAAGATTTAGCCATTTTCATGTTCATTTAGATTAAAACCTTATATTGTGTTGTCCAAAGGCATTTGCTGATTGTATGAATCAGTGTTTTCCTGGTACTGAAGAAAATGCAGATGTATCACTACTGTTACATCATGCTGTATTAGAAAAAGAAGGTCTTGCTCCTTATGAAGCATGCTATTCTTAATGGCAACTTAAACTAAGAGTGTGCTGTTGCCACTTCTTGAATCTGGGACACCCTAGGTGCCAGCTGTCACTGCTCAGCTAATGATGACAAATGCCCCTCTCTATGTAGATTGCAGATCTTGTAGGCTGCTATGAAGGCAGCCAGATTACCTTTCTTCAATTAGTAACTTAACCTTTTAAACTCAAGTGTCAGAATGAAATTATTAGCCAGGAGTGTTTCAATGTCTTTTTCTTTCTTTAAAAAATAAAGGGGGCGGGGAGAAAAAGTGAGAGCTAAAACTTCAAATAGTGCCATAGAAGCTTATATTCACAAATTGTTCATGCTGCTTTGGGGCTTTAAAAATAGGAAATTGACACCATTGTGCAGCCTGTGAGCATTATATGCAGTTTGCCAGCATGAGTGCGTAAGTTCTGAAACAGATCCGTCAGTTGTGCTGTTCTGAAATGGATATAGAGGGCCAAAATTCTTCCATTGTTTATATCTGTGCAACCTCTTTGATGCACAGATGTGACTGAGGATAGACTTTAGCCCCAGATATTTTAAATAAAACTTAACTGTGCTTAAATATTGTGAAAAGGTATGGGGATGATTCTTTCTCTAATCAGTATTTTACACAACCATTTCTAAACACATGGTTATGATTTAGGACCCACTTCAACAAGGTCCTTAAGCACGTGCCTGACTTTAAGGACATAGGTAGTCTCATTGAGTTCAATGGGACTACTCGTATACTTAAAGTTAAGCATCTGTGTAAATAGTTCAACTGAAATCTTAGAACTTAATTTTCCAGTGTAACCATAAATATTTTAATGGAAATTACTGTAATATGAGGGAATTAATATCAAGCATCTCTGAACTGTCTTGAAATTTTGTAATTTATATAACAGGTTCACAGTGCTATAGAATGAATGAATAACACTCTATGGGTAAATGCTAATAATAAAATACATATATACACACACGCATATCTTTATAAAGTATAGTGGGGTATGTAGTATTTGTATATAGTAATGCATGTGTGCATATGAGAATGTACATACATATATATCCATTAGTGTATAGTGGAGTTTATAGTATTTGCATTTAGGATTGCATGTGTGCTCGCACGTGCATGCACACACATATATAAACTTGTATTAATTTTCCCTAGTTTATTTTCTATTATAGCAAAATATATTGGAAAACTCTTTAATGTACACATTTCTTTTGCAGTAAAATAATTTTGTATTGTAAATAATATTTGCATAAGAATATTAATTTACCTCTGAATTATCATGAAAATGTATGACCCTTCTGAAGTTAAAAAGAAATAGCTTTTTAAAAAGAAAATCTTTATATTAAAATTGCAAGACTGTGGACAGCATATGGGAAATTACAGTGAATAGTTAAGTTGAATCATTTAGTAATAAGAACAATAACAGGAAAAGAGACAAATAAGAGAAACTGAGACATAAGCAAGGGAGAAAGAAGGTGTGTTCAGTGTGAGGCTGGAATAGACTTGGATAGTAAATGAGATGAGAATACTGAGAAATGATAGCTGTAGAGAAGTCTTTCACACAAGCAGTGGCAAAAATGTATGTAGAGAGAGAAGGCAGGTGCCGGATGATGAGAAGAAATGCCTCTGAGGTAAACTGCACCACAAGGCAGTGGATAAATATATAAACAGACAGACATTTGAAATGGATTATGCTGTGATTTGAAAATGAAATTAATGTTACAACAAGTTTGTCTCGTAATAGTAATTTAAGTAATTGTAAGCCCACATAGCAGTGCTATATTTCTTTATTTTCTTTTCTTTTTTGGAGAGGAGGAGAGAACTCTATCTGATTGTTAATAAAAATGCTTATGAATATCCTAAATTAGTATGTAACTGTTTTAGTAATTTTTTTAATTAAATCTGCATGCTGCTTAACGATACCAGAAAAGTTTTCCTTTTAGGGTGATTTTTTTTGCCACATAAGTGTGTGAAATGTAGCCGTTCTTAATTTTTTTCATAAACATTATTAACTTTGAAATACTTAGTAACCATACGTGTTTCATATATTTTATGCAACTGTGAAACGTTCTGGGAATTAAAAAGAACAAAGATGTAGTGTTTCATACACAGCCTTATGCAGTTTGTTGATTGAATGGGTTTAAAATGAAGTCCAGTGCCTATACAAAAGAAATCTTAGTATGTTTGGATTTGCCCCATCTGTGTCATCTGGTGGTTTATGCAATAGGAGGTGTTATCACATGAATCCAAATGCACAAGCCAGTTGTTTTATGGAGTGTTTCTGTGCTTGGAGGAGTTTATAAGTTGCCCACTCTATTGTGTGTCACTCCCAGATGACATGTGTGCATTCTGCTGAGCATATTTTGGGGGTAATTATAACTAATGAAGCCTGGAACACAGCTTGTTCAGAACATGATTTATTCTGCTCCTGTCTGATTCTTGAAATTTCTGTAAAACGGTTATATGATGCATACCATTTTGGACATGTGTGGGAGCATCTGACATTATTTCCGTTCTCTTAGACAGATTGAGTCAACTTGATTTTCAGTATATCAGAGTCAACTTGATTTTCAGTATATCATAAACTAATTATATGAGGCTGAAGAGGCTGGTAGGCATGTGTGTTAAAAAAGAAAAATACAGAAAAGTAAAATTTGTTGCCATTTCCCAATATTGAGTGGAATGCCACTTCTTTGCATTGAGTCTCCAGTGTTTTGTAATACAATTCACAGGAATTCATGAAAGCCCCATTTCTAAGGAAGTTGTATGTACATAACTGTATTTTATGTTGGTAAACTTTTAGGTAAGGAATAGATGTGTACCATTCATCTTTAAATCACTGAAGAAACTCTTTTGTAAAACTTACAAGTTGTAAAGGGAGAAATTCTACATTTTCTGTTTGTACTGAATTTTCAAAATAAAATTAAAATAAGTTAAATCTAAGTTACAAATAAACTCTGTAATTAATGCAGTATTTTTCTTTAATATGGTTCTTGAGTACTGTCATGGGCTTTGCCATGGTCCAGTGGGCTGTGCTGGGTCAGTAGCTCAAGGTTGCTCTGAATTCACCAGGTTGGTTTTGTTTCTGTTTATATTCCTTTTAGTGAATGGCACTTTTATTCTGCGTGTTAAGTTCTTATAGCTGATGGCATGTTCAGTGAAGACAGATCTATTGGTTAGAAAAAAGTACTCTGCAATTTTATACACAATAAACAGACACATAACCATTTCTTGAATCCTGGGTGCTATCCTGTGTCAAACTGATCCGATACTACACCCATCCTAATTAAGATCTGCAGTCATCAGTTCCTTATGTACGTAGTTCCAGTGACATCATTGGGACTGCTTCTGTAAGTAAGATGTACCTAAGTTTACAGGAATGGTTCTGAGACTCTTGTCCAAAGACCCTAATGTTCTTCCACAGTCATGAGACAGTAATGTACAACAGCCCCAGGACCTCTCACATAGCCTGCCTGAACCACCATTTATTGCACTAAAAGATGAGTCCCTCCTGCTGGAGCACTATCATTGATACTCTGCCTTGGTCTACATTTACCTTGAAATTCAGCAGCAGTCGATGGGAATTACGCAAGCTACACAGAATAACTTGCATAACTCCTGTCGACTTCATAATGCCTCGTCTATGTGGCATCTTCACTGCACTGCACCAAAGGGAAATGCATTCCTACTGACACAGCACTATGCCACTTGAGGAGATGGTTTTAACATGTCGACTTCTGGATCAACTGAGCGGGTCTTCCCTGACTGTTTAGTAGATCTGGAAAAATCAATCTGATGGCAGCGAATTTGCCACCATTAATGAAGATGTACCCTCAGTCATCAACTTAACTGCTTGCTTCCCCTTGCTTCACCTCCAGATTCTGTACTCAGATTTGGAAGATTTTGACTCCCATAAAACTCCTGATTTCTGCCCCTGTTTACAGCTCACGGATTCACCAAGCAACTGACTTTTTAATCCTTACACTCTGCTCAGCTCCACCCCCTTATGTCCAGGGAGAGATTAATGACTCAGAAACTTCAAACAATGGGGCTGATCGAAAGTCCAAGGGTCAGAGACACATGGCTCTTAGGTCTGTTTGTTGGTGTAAACTAGAGAGTTTGGAGAGGGACGGTGAGAAGCTTTCCTTTTAGTTACATTATTATGCTAAGTACTGTGATGGTCAGTGTTGGAATAGTAGTTGTGACCTGCAACCCAAGGACCATGTTTTCATTCCTGCCTGAAGCCAAAAGGGACTTCCTATGCATGGTTGTTCTGGTAGAAAAGATTCTTAGCTTGGAAGGACAAGTGCACGTACTGCAAAGCATCAGAGAGGCTCAGGAGTTCCTGGACAACCAGATTTGGGAAGTGTTGCTACTCCAGATTCAAGGAAGCCTGGAACAGGCCAACAAAGAATCAACAAGAGAGGAAATGGGAGAGGAGGTGTATCAGTTTGTAACCTCTTGAAGCAAGAGGCCTTTTACATGGCTAGAGACATGAAGATGTATAGTTTGTGACTACGAGAGTGAAGAGGACCAGGAGGATTTCCACAGAGCTATGAGGTTCCAATCAATACCAGGTCCTCAGTGTGTAAACTGCAAAATATATGTGAAGCTCCAGATGAGTGAAAGGAACAGAAACGTGTTTGAGATGCATCTGTGGATGGTTGCTCATCCCAGCCTGAAGGAAAATCAAGATTGCCCACAAAGAGACCTCCAACTATCTAGCAAAGGCAGGTGATCCTTGTTGAAGATTCAATACTCAGAGGAATGGAAAGAGCATTCTTCAAGGAGCAGGTGAACAACAGGCCAGTGTCTTTCCAGAGTCAAGACATGGGATGTCACTGTAAGGCTGGATAGGTTTGGTGCATTATCAGTACTAATGAAACTGGTTGCAGGTTATCTCACAGATTATAGACGACTTCAGGGAACTTGGAAAAGTGAAGGAGACAAATGCTCAAATGACCTCTAATATCCTTTCTGCCCCATGTATGAAGGAAGATGGAAGGCAGAAGATTCTGGAAGTGAACCATTGGGTAGGTAAGTGGTGTAAGGCTTTGTTTATTTGGAACAATAGTTCACCTTCTGGGGAGAAAAGGGGATATACGATTTAGACAATCTCTATCTCAGTAAAAGGAGAGCAAATATCAGGCACAGTCTGGCTAGACTACTCAGAAGGATATTAAACCAATAGCAGAAAGAGAGGACAAATGAGACAAAATTGAGACACTGAGAAGAAAGTTAATCAAGAAATCAAAGTATAGACTCTTTAATTGCCTACCCACCAATACTAGAAGCCTGGGTAACAAACAAGAAGAATTGGAATTGCTCATTATTTGTTATAGTTTGTCTACTAAAACCTACAGAGGTGACTTGCATGTTAGGAATATATATTTTTAAAAAAACCTTATAATGTATTTAAGAAGAAGAGCAAGCCTGGATTAAGAGGCCTCAGACCCCAGGCTGCCCCACCACTATGGCCCCCGACCACTATGGAGACCACGCCTGGGATAGTGCTGGTGGGGGCAGAGGCTGCACTCCTTCCCTGCCCCTGGGCCATCCCTGGGGGGTGGGTTGGGCCAGCCCGGTTTGCTCCACTTCGGGAGGCAGGGCCAGGGCTGGTTGGTACGTGGTGTGGCCTCCGGCATGGCCTTCCAAGGCCCATGGCCCTGGAGAGCGACACCGGAGGCCGTACTGCACACCAGCTGTCCAAAGCCCAGCCCTGCCCACAGAATGGAGCAGAGTGAACAGGGCTGGCCCAGCCTGCCCCCAGGGGCAGCCCAGCTGACCCAGGTCTGTGGCAGAAGCATAGAGCCCGGCCTCTGGACTAGGGCCCTGCCTCGCAGTGCCAGCAGGGCAGGGGCCCTCCAACTCCCAGCACACCCCGTGGCACTCTGGGGGGGCTAAGCGGGGTGATAGGAGGGGGGACTGGATTTGCAGGAGACATAGGGGCTGCAGCCTGGGGCCTCCTTCCTGCCAGAGCCCAGGGGCTTCAGCCCCCGTATCCCCTGTGTTAATCTGTCCCTGATTGAGAGTGCAGAAGAGGGGAGGGAGTGATCCTCTGTCAAAAACTACATTACTGTTTCTCAGTCACTAACAACTCAGTACACAGTGGCCATGTCTATACTGAAAAGTTTGCATCGATTCCCATGGATTGAAATAGCGGGATCGATTGATCAGTCATTGTAGACTTGCTCAATTGATCCCAGAAGTGCCCTCCCTTCAACGCAGTAACTCCACCAGCAAGAGTAATGCCGTGTTGAAGGGAGAGCATTTCCCGTCAGTGCAGATGAGTGAAGACGCCATGGTAAGTGAAAGTAAGTCGACAGGAGATACGCATTCTGCAGCTGTAGAGACCTCTCCAAAAGCCAGGGCGCCCCACTGTGGGTAGTGGCAGTTATGCTGGAGGGAACAGTAATTGAGAGACTTGCAGACTCAGATTATGAGTATATTTTGGTTCAGGAAGATCAGGTGAGGTGAGAGTAAATAGCCTTGATCAACACCTCCTAGTACATGTATCCTGTATCAAAGGCAAGACTCACGTCTATTCTGCCACAGAAGTTGAGCTAAGGGGCTGGGGTTGAAGAACACAACTATGCCTTGGCCCACAGTTCTGGGAAGAGACTGAGTGGATTTCTTGGCCTTTATGAAATAGGGCTAGAATAACAGCCCCAAACTGAGAAAGTCCTGAACTGTTTAGGAAGGGAAGTAAAAGGGCTAGTGACTGGAGTAAGGATGTCAAAGGAAGACCCAATCATGACCTTCCCCAGGGACTGAGGGATCTCTTTAGAAAGTACCAACAGCAGTTGGGTGACATAAGCACTTCATGAGGCAAAAATGATCAACCAATTGGTCATGTTAAATTAAGAATTAGCACAGGTTTGGGTGAGGGTTGAGGAGGAAAAGCAACAGTGTTTGGCCCTGCAGCAAGAATTGGTCTAAGCCCAGATAGGGACAATTTAACAGGGTACCATAGAGTCCCAGGCTCAAAAGAATACCACAGAGACTCAGATGGAGCCCCT
Organism: Pelusios castaneus; assembly: GCA_007922175.1. Classification (NCBI taxonomy): domain Eukaryota; kingdom Metazoa; phylum Chordata; order Testudines; family Pelomedusidae; genus Pelusios; species Pelusios castaneus. The sequence continues at coordinate 4,374,150 of ML685874.1, read as the reverse complement.
TACTTCTTAGGACATCAGAGGGAGTCAAATGAAATCTCAGAGCCACATGATATTGTGCAGCCTCAAGCAGAATCTGAAATTTAACTGAGTACTGGCAGAACTACCCATTAAACAAATGAATGTGGGAAATTAGACAGGACCATGCCGGCATGTGGAGGCCAAAGCGGGGATGGGGAAAACAGGACTCCAGTTCAGGGAAAGAAATAGTGTGGATCTGTTTTATGGTTCCCCTCCTAAGGACCAGTGAGTTTACAGACCACCTTGAGTTAGTGGAAAGCTAATTACAGAACCTCAAGTTAAAGAAAGAACAATTTGTCACACATATCCAGTTCACTGAGGACAAAGAACATGTACTCTTCATGGCTCATGAACTTCAGAGTGAAATAGATGCTCTGTATGCAGAGATGGACGAGCCTAGGCATGCAGCAAACCTTAAGTCCAGGAGATGTAGACCAGACAATAGAGGAACTGTGCCTGGTGAGCGTGGAGTGTGACCGTGGCCCCTATCACATAAAACTTAGGGTGACTGAGAGTTTGTCTTATGGGGAAGGGACTTGGCTATGTCCTCTAGGACTTGGAGAATGCTCTGTGATGGGATTTGAGGAAAATGATGGTTGAAGGGTTGGTATTATGTTAAACCACTGAAGGAAATATTTTGGTTAATTTAAGAAAATATGGGTCCTAAAATGTTATAATGCCTGATGTTGCAGAATGTTAAGGCAGAAGGGAGTTGTTTGCACTTATAATTGAGAGTAGCCCAGGAGTTGACATCACAAGAAGGAAACAAATATGTATATTTTTTTCCTCCTGAAAAGCAGGCGTGGGGGTGGTATGTGTCACAGTGTAGCTGGTCCCTGTGAAGAGATTAAACAGATTAGGCCCAGTGCCCCTGCACTAGAGCAGGTGAGTCCATCCAGGCAATTAAAGAGGGTGAGTCTATACCTGGGCCTATAAAGGGCTGATAGTGGACATTTGGAGAAGATGGACTGAAACAGGCTATGCCCTGGAGAAGGAAAACCACAATGGAATGGAGCTAGCTTCTGTGGTGAATCACTGGAGCAAGGAGCCAGGGCTCAGAGAAACAGTCTTGGGGTTGCCACTCCAGGAAGGGAATAGAGCATAATATTCCTTATGTCCTTAATGGCTCATCAGGTTTCTCACTGGGCCCATTGTACTTGGGACCTTCCTTAAATTAAGGACACAATGGTTGTAGACAGCCTGTCTCGGGTGTGTCCACAGATTCACACAAGTTAAAGTATAGATATAACAACCATATTCCTAACTTCTAATACAAATGCAATTCCTATACATAAACTATATAATCATACCCAGCAAATTACTACCTTTCTATTGATACCAAACATGACATGGTTCTTATGGATTATAGCATATATGAGATATTAATAGAAAATATTATCATAAATGGTTCCCTAAATCCAGACAGCATCACACAGGGCTCTGCCCTGCCCTTTGGGGGGGGCATGC
>ML685874.1:4356999-4372565 GCA_007922175.1 Pelusios castaneus | reverse complement strand
TTAAGCAAGCTGCTTAAGTCAACTTAAGGAAACTGTAGTGTAGACACAGGGTAAATTAACTCAATTTAAGCAAGCTTAAGTCGACTTAATTTACAAGTGTAGACTCAGATGCATTTTGGGAGGAAAACTATGGTAGAAACTCAGGAGGATATTAAACAGCAGCTACCAAAGGTAGATATTTTTAAATCATCAGGTCTATTGTAACTTGCGTCTAAGACTTTTAAAATAACTGGCCAAAGAGCTCATCAGATCTTAAGTGTTGATTTTCAGTAACTCTTGAAACACTAGGGAAGTACCAGAAGCCTGCAAAAAAGCTAATGTTATGCCAATATTTAGAAAGGGTAAACAGGACAGCCCAGGCATGGCAGCTTGACATTGATCCTGGGCAAAATAATGTAACAGCTGATCTGGGACTTGATTAATAAAGAACTAAAGGAAGGTAATATAATTAATGCCGATTAACATGGCTCTTTAGAAAATAGATCCTGTCAAGCTAAGTTTTATGGGTTTACATCGAAGTGCATTTACTGAGGTTGATAAAGGGAACAATGTTTATGTAATGTACTTCTGTGAGGCATTTGAGGTGGCACCACAGATTTTGATTAAGAAATGAGAAAGATACCAAATAAACATGATACATTAAAAGGTGCAAAATCTGAACCTAGACAAATTCAGATTAGAAATAAGGTCCAAATTGTTAACCATGAGGCTAATTAACCATAGGAACAACTTACCAAATGATTGTGGCAGGTTTTCCATCACTGGTAATTTATAATTAAGGTTGGATTTTTTTTTTTCTAAAAGATAGGCAGTAGTTCCGACATGAATTAATTCAGGGAAGTTCTTCTGCCTGTGTTATACAAGAAGTCAGACTAGATCACCACAGTGGATCCTTCCGCTTTATCGTGTATGAATCCATTAAATCATGCCACCTCAGTGCTTAAACAGATGCTCCTGCAAAGCTTTCTTGATGCAAAGGATATGAGTCTGAAAGTTTAATGCTCTCTGTATGTAGGAAAGAAGGGATGGGGGGGAGGTGAACCAAAAATTCATTTCAATATGTACTTCATGAACACTGTTGTTCAGTATAAGAATGAAAACCTGATGTTAAAGAAATATGTCTCACATAGATATGATTACATACATAACCACAATAATATGTAATAATAAATAAATTTATTTATTTTAGAAATATTTATTTTAGTCTTTAGAAATGCCACAGGACTCCTTGTTTGTTTTGCTGACCTAGACTAACACTGCTACCCTTTTGGAACAATAGAAATGGTCATCTCCTAAATTTTTCAGAGCACATGGACCAGTCCAGGTCCATACTAGCTCACTACAAGTGAAGAGAGAGCTTTAGGTCACAAGTTCATTATAGAAAAAGGCTTTCCTAAGCTACCCCTTCAGGTAGCAGTCCAAGGCTCTCTAGCAAATCTCCAGCCCCCTTGTGGCCTTGCTTTTCCACTCTATAGTGCTATTCATGTATAAACACCCCTTTCCATTCCCTTGGTCCCTAAGCATCAAAAGAGGAAACACAACTTTCCTACCCCAAAGCAGAGTTTTGACTTTGAATGAGAAAAGTGTCAGAGACTCTATGAAATCCAGAAGGACCTTCGCTACTGCTATTGACTTTATGTGGAAGATGCTCAGATACTATGATATTGAGTGGCAGTATAAAACCTTTAGCTAGTTTCTCTTAGATAAGAGAAAGGAATCAAAGTTGTACAACATTTAAATCAAAATGCAAAAGCAGGTTGACTGATTCAATGTATTACCTCACAAATATAATTTATAAGGTCTGCTAAAATTATTTTTATAATAAGTAGATTTTGTTTTCTGGCTATGTTAGCAGCAGATATTTTGCTTTGTAGATTTTCTGGTTTTCATCCAGTAATAAAACCGTATGTTCTGAGTACATTCTCTATAAGATCATTGGTACTATGATTGGTATGAAATCTGACCTTCAGTGGCAAAACAAATGTAATAGGTTTTTACATTTTGGGATCAGCCTCGTGTTACCTTCTTAAACTGATGCCTGAAGTAGTTTTTAAAAGGTAAAGTAGGTTGTATTACGAGAGGTTCATTAAATCAGCAATATATACTCAACACTGAATTCCTCAGAAGAACTTCATTTCATTTCACAGACAAAACCAATATTTTGCACATTTTATAAGAGCCACTGAGGAAGTTCTTTAACATTTTTGTGTTTTCCTGTGTCAAAAGAACATAGGATATAATACTGGAACAATGGGTATATTAGAAATGCTTAGAACAGATCCATTTTTCTAATTAGGGAGAGAAATTTACATATATAAAAATAATTGCAACTAAAATTCTGGTCCTCATTAAATAATGTAATATAGATTTGTGTTTATAATCTACTTTAGTTTAGTTTAATTTCAGTTGTTAAATATGTCAAGATTTAAACATTGTATTAAATATTTCTATTGTTACAAATACTTCATTTTAAAAAAGTGATACATAATGTCAACGAACCAAATTTAGCAGCATCTTAAATGGTGTGGTTTATTTACTTCAGGTGTAAATTTGTCAGTGAAATGTATACCAATTTAGTATTCTGTGCAGACATAATTTTAATCAATTGAATTAAACTCATTTAAATCAGCCCACTTAAAATTAGTGGGAACTACACCTGTTTATGTCAGGGCTGCGTTTGGTCCGTCTGTGTGTTGGCAATAGTGTGGGCATTAAGGCCAGGATTCAGAAAGATACTTAACAGCCTGAATCCTAGTTATAGGCCCCACTGCGATTCACGAAACTGTCACTGAACCTAAACTCATTTGGTGCCCAAGTTTATGCCTCTGAGCCTGTGCACTACTGTCTCATTCTAGGCATATGGATGTTTATCGCCAATCTGAGTTCCAGAGCAGTGCACAAACTAGGAGGAAAAAGGCATTTGTTCATCTAAATTGCACACAGGGCTGATCCATAAAGTGTACCCAAAGGCTGCCTACTGGACTAGGTCCCATTCAAAGTATGGTCAGAGAAAGAGGTGGTGGTGGTCAGCCACCTGCTACTTTATAGTGTGTTACCCAGTGGTTAGAGCCTTTATCAGGGATGTGGGAAACACATGTTCAACTCCTCCCCACCACCTGGGAGGAAAGGATTTAAACAAGGGGTTCCTACCTATCAGGAGAATGCTTTAATCTTTTTTAACTGTGGGTTATTCTGATGTGGCCTCTAGCTCTCTTGTTGAAGCTGTTACACTGTGGATTAATAATGAAAGGCTGATTTGAAGCACGAGGACTGGACCCTTTGTCTTCCTCCTCTCATGTAGGTGCCCTTGTTACTGGACTACAGAATCACTCCCTTTCTCTGTTGCTCAATGACTGTGGATAAATCATTACGCGGTCATTAGGCAAGAGAGATTTTGAATAACAATTTTTTCTTATTTTGTAACAATAATAGTTTTGTGTACTTTACCATTTTATATCTATTTTATGACCAACATACACCCAACATCTATTTGAACCCTTTTTATGGCTCTGCTTCATTTTATCTAGAGGTTTACATGGGAGATGCACAACTTATTCCATGCTACATTTGAACCAGTGCATATAATTGACGCTATCATTTAACGTCATGTAAAGTAGTTCTTATATCCAAGTTGCTAATTATAAAAATAGTTAGATGATCATTCATCTACTGTGATTAAACAGAACCTGATAGTTAGTTTGAATGACCTTGACAATCAATGGCATGCTTATTCCTTGAACAGCATATAATGAGTTCAAATTGTATAGTGCTATTGGAACTCTCACCTAGAACTGACCCCTCAATTCCAAATTAAGGCCTATGTGCATAGAATGTATCACTTTAACTAAAGGTATGATTTTATATGATTTAGTTAAACTGGTGCAACTTGTGTGTGTAGATACTCATAGATATGTTAAACCAGATGTCTATTAGTGTAGCTTCTGTTGGTAAATTTACAGGCACAGTTAAACCAATATAACCAGGTCCCCACACAGAAGCAGTACCACTTTAAGTTCAACTGGTACAACTTGATTATGTAGACAATCCCTAAGTGGTTACCTGCTGCTTGCCAGAGACCACTATTTCAGAGGAGATGTTAAGCTGAGACCCCCATCTGTCTGTGTCTGGAACATCTATGTCCATGCAAGTAGAAGTTAAATAATGGTTGTTAATTACGTGGCATTGTAAAGAATGAACTTTTTAAAACCTGTTAAAAGATAAGGTTCCTACTCCAACAAGCTTACAGTGTAAGTCAAACATTTATGATACATGGGATGGTAATTGCAGAGAGGGAAATCATGGAAACATTGTCAATAAACTCAAGATAGATGCACTTAGTGAGATCTGTGTGAAGGAGGAGAAAAAGCCTTTGGCAGCATAGGGAGAAAGGTGACCTCCAATTTTACATATGGAGAACATTTGTGAAAATGAGTTCAAAACAGGAAGGAAATATAGAGAAGAGTGAACTGGAGAAGCTGAAAATGTGGGCAGATGAGTACAAGGAAAAGCTTTATCAAAATGAGGGGAAAGAATGTGTTTGAAAGTGGGGAGAGGTGAAAAAAAGTGCTGAAAAGAGGATCAGGTGGGAAAGGACAAGTTTAATGAAAGGAAAAAAATGTCATTGACTTCTTAAAAATAAACACACACACAAAAAAGTAGAGAATAAAACTGATAATTTTGGCCAACATTCTCTGCTTCCGTAAAATGGATTCTAATGTCCAAGAATGAGTGAACTATGCCTGAGTCTATAAATTGCTATGTTTGTCTGTATTGCATGACACTACCAGATTCTTAAGTTAGTGTTACCAAACATACTGCTTATGAGCCATCCACTCACAATCCTACATCATATTTCATTGTCCCTGTTAAATTTTATAGAGAGACATACATTGCTGTATAGTGTCACAGAAATAAAAAAAGATATAATCCCAGTCCTGAGGCATTTTAGACAAATTTAGACAAATGCAAGAAATCATGACTTTGGCTGTATGAAGGGGCAATATGAAAGGACAGGAATTACAGTAAATTATAATTCACATATTATGTCACATATGAAGCTTGGATATCCTGATTTTTTTTAAAAAAAGAGGCAGTAAAGTGAAAGTGGGATTTCAAGGAGGCAAGTGATGATGCTTGGTGGATGTGAAGAATGAAGCTCAATGTTAGGAGCTCCAGAAAAGAAGAAAGTAGGTAGAATGAGGAGGAAGTGACAAATAGCGGCACGGTAAGAAGGGCCATAGTTGCAAGATGGAAGGTAGGAAGTAATAATGACTGTTGTTGAACAAGGCAGAGTTTCTGCCAAACTATCCTGGAAGTGAAACTAATGGCCCAAACTCTCTGCTGGGATGACTTCATTGCAGGCAATAGAGTTATGCCAGCAGAGAATTTGGTCAAAGATATTTGAACAAGATGATATTTGGTCAAAGACATTTGAAGAAGAATAAACTAGTGACAAGTGTTCACTTCTCATTGACATTCCATTTACTTTTGTGGATCTCAGAGTGAACTGAAGACCAAACATTGAAATAATTCCTCTGTTATTTGAGAAATATGTTAACCAGACAGTTTGGTAGTCTTGGACTTGTTGAAGTTTCCTTCAAATGCAAACCCAAGTGGATGTGCATAAAGAAATACACTTGTAAAATCTACCTGTGCAGATTAGAATTGAGGATGCATAGTTTATCCTGCTTTTGGTGTGAGGAGGATGGAGAGCTGAAGGGAGACAGGAGATGGGCTGATGATGATTGTTCATTGTATAATGATAAATTATTCTGTAATGATATGTCACAACAGCACATTATATCAGACTGATGCAATACTGGAACAATTGTGTGATTATTTTGTGGCTCTATGCAGATACATTCAATAATGAAGTGGCCACCGCCACGGAGTACCAATGATCTGTGATATTCTTTTGTAAATCTTCTTGGTATCTGTTGTAAAGGGCTCTGTATCAAATCAAATACTTCTATTGTAACAGTATTTTTCATTGATATTCTATCATAAAGGAAGGATTTTACTCATTTTATCATATGTTGAATGAAAGATGGTGATGATGTGATTAGTCAAATAGTACTCAAATGTGCGTTGGGCACTTCACGCATATTACAATGGACTATCCTGTCTACAGTATTCTATCCTATGTAAGAATCATACAGCTGATCATTTATAATTTTAAATTGGTTAAGTAAGAAATTGAATTGATGTTTAAATCTGAATTTGGTTCTACAACAAAATAATCATAACCACACAATGTTAAAGGCTTACATACCTACTTATAATGATCTCTTCACTGCATGAACATTTGTCTACTTTTAAATGGTATATGACTGATCTGATGAAATTATGTGACACAATCTCAATCTCTTTTCTGCTTTTCCTATAATTTTCATGCCAGCCACATACATCATGAAGTTCTGCTGACACTCATTGAGTTTGTCTTTGCTGGGGTGTTCCACATTTCTTCCCCTTTGAAAATATTTAAATTCTTTTGATTTATGTACAAAATTTAAATAAGTTGTACTGGATGTTATTTTTGCTGTAGATCTGTTAATTAAATCATCTTAATTACTAACAATCATCACTTCTGAAAAGACAGAGAGAAAACAGTGTTGCAATAAGAAAACAGTTTTGTATCAAATAAGGGAAAATTGACGTAATGCTGTACAGACTGTTTTTTACAGATATGCACAAGGATCTGTTTACCTGCTTGAAATTCAGATTGTTTTATTATGGTGTCAATTCTTTGGCTTTGGCAGCACTTCTAAAGTGTCTATACACAAAAGGACTACCACAATGAATGAATGCTAGTGTTGACACCACCTAACAAGCAGGGATTATGTGTTTACAGAAGAAGTAATATGATAGGTCAAGTATAAGAGGCGCTTCTCAAGAGCACTTCACCACATAATGAGTGACTGACTAGAAAGTGCGGGGCTGCCACTCCTTGGCTTCATTTCAGTGTTGATGCCTGCCTCTCTCCTCCAAAGCCCTCTTGATCATGTTCAGCTGCTCTGTTCTCATGTGGTGAATAATAGTAGAGTAAAGCTGCTTTTCTGTCTCATTTTTCTTGCTAATTTACACATTCAAGCCATTTTTTGTTTGCTATCCTTATTTGCTATTCCCTTTTGTCAAGGCACTGTTCTCTTTTTTGCCTCAGGCCCAGGAACTAATTTGAGCTTCTATAATTACTTCATGTTTTACACCTGTCTGCATATCATGCACCCCTTGTCTCTGTATTTAAGCTGTATATTTCCTTGGGAAGAAAGGCTAGTTTTCATATATAAGAAATACCCAAGTTTCTCCTCTCAGTCTTCCTACAGAAGAAACAATTAAACTGTTGAGATGTTCTCAGCAATGCTGCTGACCTTTTGGGTTCATGAAGGACAAATGAATGCTGTCTGTTCAGACAGTTTGTGTTAAGACATTGTTGAGCAAAGAGCCCTGAGCTTTGTTCCTCTTGAATGAAGCAGTGGTTGTAGTCATTTTAAAATCATTAAGACTCTGAATGCACAGTATCACTCTACAGTGTTTGCTCTACAGCTGCTCTTCTGCTTTAATAGCAGCTTATTAAATTTGGGTCAAGCACACTCTGAAGAGTATCACAATGAAGAACCTGTTCAAAAAGTTACCTGTTTAAAAAAGGCAATTGATTAGATTTTTAACTTAAGTGACAGCTGCAATTCATTGCCTCTTCTTTGTGGTGTCCTGCAGCCAGAGTGGAAGCCCTTTGTAATTTGGTCTTCATTTTGTAAAAGCTTTCTTGAATAATACAGGGTTGCTTTCCACTCTGAGCCCGCCTCAATCCAATTAGGAGTTTAACAAGGGTCAAATTAAGGAGACTTTACACTTCATGTTTGCATCATTAGCCATAAGACTGTTTTGTGTGTGCATGACTGTGTGTCGAGAGGGGAGGGGAGCCTGAAAGATGGGGCAGACACAAAGCTGTCATCCACCATGTGGTGCATCCCTTAACTGAATGGAGGCACAGCAGGCTAGGAACAACATTTCCAGTTGTCTTTGGGGGCTGTCGTCATGTAGATTTCAGCTGGTACATAGTTGTTTAGAGGTTACAAGTGCTAGCTAGAGCTGATGAAGAAGAAGTGTGTTCTACGCCTACTCTTTTCTTTCCCGGTAGTCCATTGTTATTGGACAAATGACTGGGAAGACATTAAGTTAGAAACCTCTTGAGCATTCATTATTTTTGATGAGATGACAACTGCCCAGCTCCTTCTTCTCACCGCTCATGCTGTTTCCTGTTGTTTTTCTTGAAAACATAATTTTCTGCATGTTAAGTGTATTGTACAGTGTACACTTTTTTATAAGAGTAGTTTGTTGGGCATCTTGAGAATATTGTATATTTTCAAGACTACAAACATTTAATAGTATTTTCTACTGCAATACATAATTATATAAAGGTCCCACTTGTATAAAGGTTTTTCTTGTGCATGTTTTGAGCAAAGAGTACTAATCAAATTAATAAATGAACTGTGGATATTGCTGTCATTTTTTAAAGAAATGTAGCATGACCTTGTTTTCCATATGCTTGTTCCTAATGATGACAAAAATTTTTCTTCTAATCAGTATTTAGATATGTGGAATATTGCTAGAGAGCTGTTGCAGTATCTCTTTAGCAAATGCTTTGTGCTGCTACATACAAAGTAACGATTTATCTAAAAATAACACTCATTGTTCCTCACCCCTAAACCCATTAATAAGTACTTTAGTATCATGCGAGTTTTCATAGTTTAATCCTTTTTCAAAAGCTTTTCAGAATAAAAGCTTTAAATGGTCCTCAGTATTAATTTGATGTGACTTCTGTACAATATGGTTTGAAACTCTCAGAAGCACGTTTTTACAGCTTACCCTTTTTCACTGGATCAGTGTGTGGAAAATACCAGCTAAATGTTTAATGTAGTCTCTGCTGTGAGCCTTTTTTGTTGTCTTTCTGATGTTATAACCTTCTAGTGATTTTTATTTAGTGCCCTCATTATTAGGTAATTCTTAAACTAGATAAAAAACTCCATTGAAGTAATATTTTTGAAAATGTCACTCGAAAACTCATTTTTAAATTCTTTACCTGTTTTATTAATCTGATTTGGTGAGAGTTGAGCTCCAATAGTAAACTCTGCATAATAAATGGTGATTGTGCTTTAATGTTGGCTGTGTCAGCAGTCAATCAGATCTTTGTTTACATTTGAATGAGGGTAGCTTGAGGGCTTTGAACATCCTTAAATAATCCACATTATTTTTTAAATACTCAACTGTCTGTGAAGTATTAATATACTCTCTAGTAACCTGAACTGAAAAGAAATGATTTTAAACTTTATCTGTCTACTTCTCATTCAAAAATAGAGTCTGTTTTCTGTTTTGACTGTTACATTCGTGATCTCTTTGAAATTAAGTTCTGGAAAACCTTTTTCCTTTATGTACTTTATTTTGTTAGAGAAATTTTAAAGGTTCACTTTGTCAGACACTACATTAAATCTGTTACAACAGTTACAAAACCGTTACAACAGGAACAATTTCCAAAGGGGTAGCCGTGTTAGTCTATTGTAGAAAGACAACAGAGTCTTGTGGCACTTTTAAAGACTAACAGATTTATTAATCGCATGAGCTTTCGTGGGAGAAAATCCCACTTCGTCAATGTTTTCTTTCCCAATTAATCTGATCTTAAGGCTTTTCCGTAAATTAGTGCCTGTACGGAAGAAATACCTTTAAGAAAATTAGTGGCAAATTGTAAAGTGTAGTAGATAGCAGCCTGCTTAGGACATTAAAGCTATTATAACCTTTGCTCATCCAATATGAACAGGTCTTCCACGTAATGTAAGACCTTAGAAAGTCTCCAGTCTTGGCTCTTCGGTAATTAAAAAATCCACTTAACTGTGGAAGTTTTGTTGTGCTGCTCCATCTTTGTGTCAGCTCAATGTTGAACAGACTGGTTCTAGACATTTGCCTGTTAAAGGAAGCTTCCACCATGTTCACAATGAGCCAATATGTTGTCCTGAGTATGGAGGCTTTTTTCTAAATTTAGAATGATACGTCAACTCTGAGATTTCAGAATCTCCAGCTTGTGAGCTGGCTCTGCATCTGGCAAAATATCAATAAACTCAAAAGCAAAATACTCCTAAGTTAGCCTTTTTAACAGAAAAATTGTATGGCCTTCTGTGGTTTATCAATTTCAAGATACCATGGTGTTGTATGAACGTAATTGATACTTAGATGAAATAATGGATTTCCTGAACAAGCTCAGTGCAAATCACTGACTTTCAGAGAGATCTTCATAGTATAAGTCTATTCAGGGTGTCCCATGTGGACCACATATGATTTGCAGGGGAAAAGTGGGTTCTTCTGTATCTGTATCTACAGATCAGGAAGAAAGTTGATCTGCATTTATGTATTTGTTTATTTAATTTTATTTTTGCTGGTGAACTGAAATAGCAAGATGAAAATACAAGAAAAATGTATAGAAGTAAAATTTCTGGAAATTTATATGTAAATTAGGCTCAGTCTCTGGGTTCTTGGCAAGTTGTCAGTGCAGCCTATAATGTCACAAATATTGGGACCCTTTGCCAAAATTTTAAAACACTGGAGGAAAGGCAACAACATGATTTATGTCTCTGTGAATTTCTGGAAGATCATCTGGGGCCAATGTGAGAAAGATCTGAAGATATCAGTGGTAATCATAGGTGCAGTCACCAAATTTCTGTCAGTTCCAAAGCTTGGAATTTTAGATTAACAGTGTCTTCAGATTCAGAATTTTTATACTCATCAAAATTAATGACTTTCAGCAGAGGTAGCTTTTGGGGAAGGCAAAGCAGGCACACGTTTAGGGCACCGAGCAATAAGGGGCCCTATCGTCTGCTTTGCCTACCCTGGGAGCCTATAGGAGGCCTTGCAGGCCTATAGTGGTCCTCGCAGTGGGCCTTCACTTAGGGCCCCCAATACCCAAAGGCCGCTTCTGACTTTCAGTCCCTTCCCATCAGTCTGTGCTATATATAAAGACAGAAAAACAATGAGTCTCTTACCTGCAGTATCTTGGTGTCATCATGTATTACCATGTTTGATTTTCTACTAATGTTTAGTGATATCTAATACTGATACTCCTTATAAAGTTTATACATATTCTTTCTAGATACAATAATATAGTTGGATAATTTTTTCATTTTTACCCATGTCTTGTTTCTTTGGAATATTTTTTTCATGTATGTAGAACCAGATGTTAAAAAGTAATTACAATTTCTTTCTGTCATAGTAAGTCAGTATAAAATTGATTACCTAGATATGTAGAGGAGGATTAAATGTCTGCTTTAGATAAGTAATTTTTTAATTCCATTTAGAAGGACTAGGACTTTGTGTGTGCAGCTAATTTAGTTCTCTTGAAAGGTGCTAGATTGACAGCCCCAAAGACCAATGTCCTATATATGTGCATGAGCGGCAGCAGAACAAGCTTTCCGACCTTCCACTGCCAATGTGCTTCACCTTTGACCTGAAGGAAACCCCTCAGGGGTAAATGTTTAGTAGTCTTCATACTTATTCAATCCTTGGGCTCTCTGCTCTGAGTGCAAAAAGAGTGCCAGTTGTGGTAGTATTTTTGTATTGTGGACACCTGTCAACTGTAAAGTGAAGTGTAATCACTGACTTGTTTTACACAGACTGTTCAACAGCAATCAGATGGTGACAATTTTCAGTCACTACAGACCAAGACCAAATGGTCTTATTGTGGCTAATGACAAGATCAGGATTTGGCTTCCTTGCTGTATATTAACTAGTAAGTTAAAAGTGAAATTCCCTACCCGCCATTATCAATCTTTCGAACCATCTAATTTTCTTAGGACTTTTTTCAGATGTTCCTTGATACATCTTCTGTCACATACTAAAAGCAAAGAATAGCTCAGTGCCTTTTCCAAACGAAAGTTACAAGTGGCCGATTTCTCCTCTGGCTTACACAGTGCAACACTCCTCTAATTTAATGAGGGCTCGAGTAGGTTTAAATCTGGAGAGACTTTGGCTCTAAGACTTTAAATGACATAACTCAAATCGATAAATAAATTCTGATCTCATTTATATGAGTGTAAATTGGGAATAACTCTCTTGACTCCATTATACTGGATTTACACCTGTGCAAATGACAGCAGAATTTGGCCTACTGTGTACAACTTATGTTAACTTTAAACATCCGATTAATTATTTTACGCTATTTATTCTTTAATGTAATGTGAGAGATGTGAATTTAAATGTATAAAGTCAGGAATTTCATAGTTATGGATCTTTGCACACATGTATGTGCCATATTTTCTATTACTGTTAAATACTGTTAAAATTGTGTCATAAATATATGATCAGAATGTCTGAGTTGCAATAAAATTCCAAAGGGGCAGCCATGTTAGTCTATTGTAGAAAGACAACAGAGTCCTGTGGCACTTTTAAAGACTAACAGATTTATTTATCGCATGAGCTCTCTCTCCCACGAAAGCTCATGCGATAAATAAATCTGTTAGTCTTTAAAAGTGCCACAGGACTCTGTTGAGTTGCAATAGTTTCCTTTCTTTTGTGCATGTATAATCTCATGCACAATGTTGCATTATTATTTTACTTAAAGAAAAGTGAAACAGGGAGTGATCATACATACATTTATTTTAGTATGTTATGTGAGCATAACCCCTCCCCCAACAACCCAATGGCTCTCTCATATTGTATATCCATCTTTTCAATATGTAATAACAGATTAAAATATTCAAAACTCTGAATATAAACACAATAGCCTACCTATAGAGGAACTCCCACACTTTTTAGGGTCCATTATGTGAGATTTAGACTTTTTTTTTCACATGTATACACAATAAGATATTCATTCAAATGTTTATTTTAAGTCTAACCAGTATATGATGCTCCATATTGTACATGCATAACTGGAATTCGCACTTAACTATCTTAAATATTATTTTGAAAATCACTTAGTTTGCATGCACAGTGTGTGGCTTTTGAAAAAAATGATAATTTTAAATCAAATAATTTCAGATGTGTCAAAAGTACTTGTCTCCACTAAGATCGAAGTTTATTACTAGTTTAAAATTTTACTATGGAACTGTTTTAGAATGATTCAGTCAAGTATGGGAAATATATTTCATTCATATTCAGTGCTTCAGAATGGTTAAACAGCTTCCAGAAAACAAAAACACTATGCACTCAAAAAAAAAAAAAAAAAAGCAAATAAAAAAGTCAGCCAAAAGAATATTTTTTTTTCCAGAAGTTATAAGCAAATAAATGACTTATAATGAAAGAGTCTCTAGAGCCATCACTAATATCTTGTGGTGACAACACTATATTATATAGTTAAATTTTTATGAGGTACTGGGTTATGTGAGGAAAAGTACAGATTCTAACATAAGACTGAAATCACACGGCTATGCAATTTGGGCTGTTAAATATTTTTATCTTGTTATATTCAGAGCTGACCCCTATTCCTTTTAAAAAAATCTAGAAAGGAATCTCTTCCTCAGTTTCTGGACTCTGCTTCACAGACCACCAAAAAAAAAATCTGATTTTAATTTTATATCAAAGAAACCCTTGAGGTGGAAAGTTAGGGAAGGCTGCATGGGTCAGAAGCAGACAAAATGTCGCTTGAATTTTGCTGCTCAGTAGTTTGATATACTCATTTGCTGATGCGAAATGACGAGGGCTTAGAAAGCAGGGTTTTGTTTTTTAGCTGTCTGTAGACCTAGTGAGGCCTTACAGAACCCAGTCAGCAGGTCATTAACTCTGGAGAAAACAGCTTGCATTAATATGCTCTAATCCGGTATAATTAGTCAAATTACTGCACGCCGACCGGCTTGTCATGTGTTGTCAGATTTGGCATGCATGCAGGATAGCCTGGGTCCCTCTGGAATGCCACCTTGGATCAGGAAAAACTGCTCGTTTGTGGTATTGCTGATCTTTTGATGAGGAAAGCAAACTGAATAAGTAGCCATGGACACTTTTTTTTCTGGTCTGTCATTATTTTACTAAGAGATAAAGAATGCATGCTTCAGGAACAATGTATAGTTTATTTCTGCCACTAGAAATAGAGACCTTTCTGTTAGCTCTTATGCTTCTCTGTATCTAACAAAACTGGGGATCTGCTGAACTGTATGAGATTAGCCTTCATAAAAAGATTTAAAATAAATAATTACAAGAGGATCAGCTACAAATTACCTACTACGCTCTGACACAGATTATTAAACTACCAGTGTGTGTGTGTGCATGCGTGTGTGTGCCTTTTTCCAGTAGAGAAGAAGGTTATTACACTATAAAAGGGCCATATTAGCATAAATTTACAAGCGCTCTTGTTCTGGCGGCATGATAAAAACCTGTGTTACCTTTGCATTAACACTGAATTGCTTGTTGTGCTTTTGGCAATGACAGATAAGTCAGTGTAATTCCCCATTGCAACGGAAATGATGCTCCAGATTCCAAACGCATCCTGAAGATGTCACTGACAATAATCTTCAAAGAACGGCCAGTGAAAGTGGGCTGTATGTTTGCAGGATGATATACTGCAAATGACAGGAAGAATTATGTGAGTGAAGACGAATCTGTAACATATTATTAAGCAATTTCATGAGAATAACAGGGATAAAAGGATAATGGATGAGGGTGTCATTATTACCTTCATGTAGAGGGAAAGCAAAAGCAAAGGTAGGGAGACAAGATTAATTGAGGAAGGGTGAAGCATTCATTGCTCATCAGCTCTTTTGTACTCTATACTCCTGAAATTCCAGACAAAAAAAAAATTGCTCAGGGCTGCATTTTAATGCAGCTGGCAAGAATGAGCAGAAAACTGACAGGGCACTTTTTAGTCATCTCCCAGTTTCCATAATCATACAAGGGCTATTACTCCTTGAGTGTCCTAGCAGCCGCAGCATGAAACCAGTGGTAGGTTCTTCCTTTGTTGCAACTAACTAATGGTTTTTTTCATGCTTTCAAATTAGATGCCTCTATCTGCCGGAAATGTATTGGTCCTCCTGTACAGAATGCTTGCATTTGCACCCTTCTAAATGTTACACCAGAATGTATAATAGCTGCGAATAGAAGACCTTCTTCTGAGCACATAGGTAATCTGGGATCTACTGTAGCCTTAATGATGGCAGTGCTATGAAAGACAAAATTATGTTGAAGTATCAAACATTTGCTATTATTTTAAACATATATGCAATAAGAGAAAGAGGCAGAAAGTGATTCTGCAACTGTAGAGACCAATCCTACAGTCTTCATTTAGGTAAAATTCCCACTGAGATCTATGAAATTTTTGTTTAAATAAGTTGTAGGGGTAGCTATGTTAGTCTATTTCAGCAAAACAAACAAGGAGTCCTGTGACATCTTGAAGACTAACAAATTTATTTGGGCATAGACTTTCCCAAGAAAGCTTATGCCCAAATAAATGTCAAATTCCAAAGGGGTAGCCGTGTTAGTCTATTGTAGAAAGACAACAGAGTCCTGTGGCACTTTTAAAGACTAACAGATTTATTTATCGCATGAGCTTTCGTGGGAGAAAATCCCACTTCGTCTTCAAAGCGTCTGATGAAGTG